>UESW01002791.1:0-160144 GCA_900491605.1 Calamus simplicifolius | reverse complement strand
TCCTCCTACTCCGGCTACCCACAAAGGTTAGGCCCAAAAATCCAAAAAAAAAATTTTTTTTTCTGTTTTTTTTTTTTTAACCTGCTGCCGTCTTCTCCGGCCACGGCAGGTCCGTGGCCGTCTTCTCCGGCCACGGCCGCTGCCGTGGCCGGCAGTGGCCTGGCCACGGTGGTGGCCAGGCCACTGTAAAAAAAAAAATTTTTTTTTTAAACAGGGGGGAGGGGAGGAAACCCCCCCCGCCCCCCCTTTGTTTTCACGGCCGGCCACGGCCGTGGCCGCGGCCGGACAAGGCGGCCACGGCCGCTGCCGTGGCCGTCTTCTCCGGCCACGGCCGCTGCCGTGGCCGGCAGTGGCCTGGCCACGGTGGTGGCCAGGCCACTGTTAAAAAAAAAAAAATTTTTTTTTTAAACAGGGGGGAGGGGAGGAAACCCCCCCCGCCCCCCCTTTGTTTTCACGGCCGGCCACGGCCGTGGCCGCGGCCGGACAAGGCGGCCACGGCCGCTGCCGTGGCCGTCTTCTCCGGCCACGGCCGCTGCCGTGGCCGGCAGTGGCCTGGCCACGGTGGCCAGGCCACTGTATAAAAAAAAAAAAATTTTTTTTTTAAACAGGGGGGAGGGGAGGAAACCCCCCCCGCCCCCCCTTTGTTTCACGGCCGGCCACGGCCGTGGCCGCGGCCGGACAAGGCGGCCACGGCCGCTGCCGTGGCCGTCTTCTCCGGCCACGGCCGCTGCCGTGGCCGGCAGTGGCCTGGCCAGGTGGCCAGGCCACTGTTATAAAAAAAAAAAATTTTTTTTTAAACAGGGGGGAGGGGAGGAAACCCCCCCCGCCCCCCCTTTGTTTTCACGGCCGGCCACGGCCGTGGCCGCGGCCGGACAAGGCGGCCACGGCCGCTGCCGTGGCCGTCTTCTCCGGCCACGGCCGCTGCCGTGGCCGGCAGTGGCCTGGCCAGGTGGCCAGGCCACTGTTATAAAAAAAAAAAATTTTTTTTTTTAACAGGGGGGAGGGGAGGAAACCCCCCCCGCCCCCCCTTTGTTTCACGGCCGGCCACGGCCGTGGCCGCGGCCGGACAAGGCGGCCACGGCCGCTGCCGTGGCCGTCTTCTCCGGCCACGGCCGCTGCCGTGGCCGGCAGTGGCCTGGCCAGGTGGCCAGGCCACTGTTTAAAAAAAAAAAATTTTTTTTTAAACAGGGGGAGGGGAGGAAACCCCCCCCGCCCCCCCTTTGTTTTCACACGGCCCGCGGCCGGACAAGGCGGCCAGCCGTCTTCTCCGGCCACGGCCGCTGCCGTGGCCGGCAGTGGCCTGGCCACGGTGGCCAGGCCACTGAAAAAAAAAAAAATTTTTTTTTAAACAGGGGGGAGGGAGGAACCCCCCCCCCCCCCCCCCCTTTGGTCCGGCCACGGTGGCCCCAAAGGCCGTAAAACGGTCGGGTCATAGCAGGGGGAGGGGGGAAACCCCCCGCACCCCCTTTCTTTTCTTGTCCGGCCATCTTCTCCGGGGCCGCAGTGGCCTGGCCTTGGTGGCCAGGCCACTGTAATGAAAAAAAAAAATTTTTTTATAACAGGGGGCCGGGGAGGGGAGGAAACCCCCCCCCCCCCCCCCTTTGTTATCTTGTCGGCCACGGTGTTGCCGTGGCCGGCAGTGGCCTGGCCACGGTGGCCAGGCCACTGTGAAAAAAGAAAAAAAATTTTTGGGGTCATAGCAGGGGGGAGGGGGGGAAACCCCCCGCCCCCTGGGAAAAAAAAAAAAAGCAGAATTATTTAATTTACATATATTTATGCAATAATTAATTTAAGCAGAATGTTTATGACAATAGTATTTGTGCATTTATACTCATTTACATTTGTTATGTTTTGATTATTTATATTTTGCTGCAAACTTAATGATGCATTACATTTTGAAATGCTAAATAAAATGTTTTGTTGTTATATTATTTAATTTTCAGCAACAAATTACTAGTTTCAATGATTTACATTTTAGTATTCGCAAACCTTTGTATTTGACACAATAATCTTAAAAAAGTTAGTGATTACATGTATAATTCACAAGATGTTAAGAATAACAAGCATAAGTTCGATTGTCTTCGGACTTTCATAATCACAGCACTTTAATTAACCTTTAGACCCGTTTGAGAATTTGTAAGCCTTAGTCTTGCAAATTCTCAAATTGTCCTGGTGGACAGTTTGGGAATATTTTTGTGACATGTTAGTCTGCTAGTAATCATCGTGGGGTGAGATTTCGGTTTGCATTTGCTCATACGTTCTCCTAGTGTGGCTTATATACCACACATTAGGAGAACATATGGGGAAATGCTGCCGAAATTTCAATGTTGCCGATCGATGATAATTAATAGCAGAATAACATATCACAAAAAATATTCTTGAATGGGATAGGGCCTTACCTTGTAGACATGGAGTGAAGGTAGAATTATTTAAGACACTTGAATTCTTGTGAAGTCTAATGACTAAACGCATCGCCTTATGGCCCGACACAAACTCAAGCCCTCTCTTTAGCCATTAACCTATGCATCGGTCCTTCCTAGCAATTGGTTGTAATTATATTAGTACATAAATATATCTAAATTATTTGCGTACTTATAAATGATTTAATTGGTTGTAATTAACCTTAATTAGTTGTGCCCAAGAAATAATTTAGATATATATGTATTAATACTAATATAGTTTTATTTTTTGGTTTTAATTAATGCTTTACCAGACTTTGTATAAGTCGGACAAAAATGAGCGGGACTCGCTCATGGATGTATGCAAGGATAAAAGATGGCTTGCTGAATCCAGATTTTCTGAATGGATTGGAAGATTTATCGCATTTGCATGTAGCCAACCTGAATGGATGGATGGGCCTAGGATTAGGTGCCCATGCAACTTCCACAGGTGTCAGAATAAAGCCTACAGAGATGTGGAAACTGTTAAGGTGCATTTGTGTAAGAAGGGTTTTGTGCCTGATTACTATGTTTGGTACTGTCATGGTGAACCAGAGGATATTCCAGCAGTTGTTATAGGCGAACAAGAGTCAATTCCCGTAGAAGAACCATTTGTGAATTTAAACACATATGAACAAATGGTTATGAATGCATCGGGTAATGACTTCAATCAGAATACATTTATGGAAGAACCAAACCCAGAAGCACAACAATTTTACGATATGTTGAGTGCTGCCAATCAAGAATTGTATCCTGGGTGTGAGGGTCATTCCCAGTTCTCTACAGCTGCTCGAATGTTGAATATTAAGGCAGAACATCGATTATCAGAAAAGGCGTTCAATTCTGTAGCTGAGTTAATCAAAGAAATTCTGCCAAATGATAATGTTGCCGCAGACAGTTTTTACGCAACAAAGAAGTTGTTGCGTGGGCTTGGGCTTCCAGTTAATAAGATCGATTGTTGCTTGAACAATTGTATGATATTTTGGGGTGAAGACTCAGAGCTGAGATGGTGTAAGATTTGTGGGCAATCGAGGTTCAAAAACACCGAAGGAGGAGCCGGTACAAGTAGGAGGAAAAGTGTGCCTTACAAGAGGATGCATTACTTTCCTCTTACCCCACGCCTGCAGAGATTATATAGATCTGAGGCAACAGCTGCTGATATGAGATGGCATGCCGAACATGAATCTAAAGAGGATGAAATGCGGCATCCATCAGATTCAAAGGCTTGGAAGCAGTTCAATGAAAATCATCCTGTTTTCGCTGAAGATATAAGGAATGTGAGATTAGGTCTTTGTACCGATGGCTTCCAACCATTTGGTCAAGCGGGGCAACAGTATTCATGTTGGCCTGTGATACTGACTGTATATAACCTTCCTCCGTGGAAGTGCATGAAAGATCCTGCAATGTTTTTAACCGTTTTGGTTCCAGGACCATCAAATCCTAAGGAAAAGATTGATGTCTTTCTGCAACCGTTGGTGGCCGAATTGAAAATGTTGTGGGAAACAGGAGTGGTAGCCTACGACATTTCTATGAAACAAAATTTCTTAATGAGAGCTGCTTTGATGTGGACAATAAGTGATTTTCCGGCATATGCAATGTTGTCTGGTTGGAGCACTGCTGGACGTCTGGCATGCCCTCATTGCATGTATGATTCGGATGCATTTACATTGCAGAAGAGTGGTAAGCAGTCATGGTTTGATAACCATAGGAAGTTCTTGCCACCAAATCATCCTTACAGGCGTAACTTGATCGCCTTCCGGAAGAACAAAGCAGTCACAAAATTTGCCGAACCGGTTAGGTCCGGCACGGATCTATTTGATTCTATAGAGAATTTGGGGTTGATGTATGCATGGGAACCAGATGCAGATAGAATAAATAGCCGTATATGTAAAGAACATAACTGGAAGAAGCGAAGTATATTTTGGGATTTGCCTTATTGGAGCACAAATCTCATCCGGCACAACTTGGATGTCATGCATATAGAGAAAAATTTCTTTGATAACATATTTAACACGGTGCTAAACATCCCGGGAAAAACAAAAGATACTGCAAAGTCAAGAGAAGAACTTAATCAGTACTGTAGAAGAGGTGATTTGAGAAGGAGTGCCGATGGGACCTATCCTAAAGCATG
This sequence comes from Calamus simplicifolius, assembly GCA_900491605.1. Classification (NCBI taxonomy): domain Eukaryota; kingdom Viridiplantae; phylum Streptophyta; class Magnoliopsida; order Arecales; family Arecaceae; genus Calamus; species Calamus simplicifolius. The sequence continues at coordinate 155,575 of UESW01002791.1, read as the reverse complement.
TTACACTCTTGACAGAAATTCACGAGAAGTTTTATGTAACTGGCTTAGAGGGTTAAAATTTCCAGATGGTTATGCCTCAAATATCGGTAGGTGTGTGGACATGCATAAGCTCAAGTTGTTCGGCATGAAGAGCCATGACTGCCATGTTTTCATGCAACGATTATTACCTATAGCTTTTCGTGAGTTGCTTCCGCAACATGTCTGGAAGGCAATTACGGAGCTCAGCTTATTCTTCAAGGAGTTATCTGCCGCAGTCATTACTTCTGCATCAATGGCAAGGCTTGAGGAGGAAATTCCAATTATTTTATGCAAGCTTGAGCGAATATTTCCTCCCAGTTTTTTTGACTCAATGGAGCATTTACCGGTTCACTTGCCATACGAAGCGAGCATAGCTGGTCCTGTGCAGTATCGCTGGATGTATCCATTCGAGAGGTAAATATATACATCATTAAGATATGTTGACATTTGAAATATTATTTCATTGCTTGAAAAATTCGTTAATTTTTTGTTGCAACTTTACATATAGGTATCTTAAGAAGTTAAAAAATAATGTGCGTAATAAGGCAAGGGTTGAAGGTTCTATATGCAATGCACACTTGGTCGAAGAAGTTTCAGCTTTTGCCTCGCATTACTTTGAGGGTCACGTCCACACGAGGAGCCGAAATCATGGTCGTAACGATGACGTATGTGTGGACGAAGCAGAAGCTAATGACGGTAGAATATCAATTTTTAAAGCTATCGGCCGTTCATTTGGTGGGCAGAAGTCAAGAAATCTTAGCGATATGGAGTATAATGCAGCACATTATTACATCCTAATGAACTGTCGAGAAGTCGATCCATATATTGAGTAAGTGTATACTTCAATGCTAAATTGAAAATTTAAATTTATAATAATATACCATAATATTTAATTTCTAACAGTAGTTTTCATCCTTTTCATCCCATAAGGATGTTTTGTGATAGACAACGACAGATGAATCCCGACATCAGTCAAGTTGCAATTGGGCAGAAATTAGAAACGGAGTTTGCTTACTGGTTTTATGAATTTGTGAGTAGTATCACTCAATCAATTTCGATAATGGCAATTATTTTTTGAATTGGATGTCAATAGCTTATTAATTTATAGGTCAACGGTCCATGGTCGACAACCGACAATATTTTCATTAAATGTCTATCGCAATGGCCATTGAAGACCGTAACAACCTCTACTGGCTATTTTGTAAATGGGTACAAATTTCAGATTGAACGATTAGCAGCTTCAAGAGGCACTCAGAACTGGGGCGTGTGTGTAAAAGGAGAAAGTGTTGGAGCAAATATGCAGGATTATTATGGAAAGTTAGTAGAGGTGGTTGAAGTTGAATATCCCGGTTGGCCTTTAAAACGAACCGTATTGTTTCGTTGTGATTGGTTCGATCCGATAATTCCTGTGGGCAAAAGGGTTCATAACGACTATAATTTGGTTGAAGTGAACCATCGACGAAGATTACAGAAATATGACCCATTCATCCTTGCATCCCAAGCTCAGCAAGTCTTTTACTGCGGATATCCAAGTTTGCGCAACGACAAGCGAGATTGGTGGGCCGTTTCTAAAATCGTCCCACGTTCAACAATCGTATTAGAGGAGAGTTCATCAAGTCAATCCGCCGAGTGCCCTGCATTTCAAGAGGATGAGATGGAACTGCATGCAATTGAGGACGACACAAGAGCTCCTGAAACATCACTTATCGATCCAAGTGGTGATGTCCAAGAAATTGCGGATGCAAATGTTCGGTTTCCTTCCGATAATGAAACTGATTCGCAATCCGATACGGCATCGGATGTTGAACCAACATTTCACGAAACAAATGACAACGATTAAACATAAAGGTTTTTTAAAATTTAACTTTTTTTTATAAGTGTTAAATTCGTACATAGTCAATCATTAATCGTAATTTAATTGTGTGAATCCTTAGTATTTTCAGTATGAGGGGCAGAGGTAGATCTACCGACGATAGATTGGGTGAGCAGAGACGTAGTTTGGATCCTTCGACATCAGATCACATGAGCGTCGGAGATGGAGAGTTTGGATCTCCAGCAGAGGCGCAGCCTTCGACCTCTGCAGCAGTATTACCATCTACCCGATCGGCACAGACCTCCGAGAGTTCTTCCGCCTTCGGCCGCACTTTACTTCGACTTGATGCTCAGGGGATGTAAGTATATATTAATTACAAATATTTGTTAATGTTTTTAAGTCATTAACTTATAAACTTGCATTTTTTTAACAGATTCATTGAGCAGCATCATGTCTCCAGCCACATCAGCGCCGTTTTTCAGAGGCGTGCAGATCCCAGTGGCTACGATTGGCGCCACGTATCGCCGGCCACGAGGGAGTTTTATTTTTCCGAGTTTCAGGTAAACTTATTAAATACAATTTAGCAGTGATATATAATTCTTTAAAGTTAATAAATTCAGAAACTAACTGTTTATTTTAATGCAGAAAAAATTTACGTGGGATCCTGCCACCCATGATGCCATTAGGGCAGCATGGGAGGCTCTGACGCGACGCCGATACTCCGACATGCTTCATCGTTGGAGGTCGTCGGGTCAGCGTCCTGCGCACGTGCCAGAGGGTATTTGGCACGAGTGGCAGCAGGCCTGGGAGTCCGATGGCTGGCGCAGGAGGTCCGCATCAGCCAGCACGAACCGCCGATCTGAGAAGGGCGGTCGTGGCACGGGTCTCTCCTGTCATACATCGGGCTCCATTTCGATTCAGGAGCACAGACGGCGTATGGTAAGAAAACATAAATTTTTAATTACTATTTTAGTTCTTTACAAATATTTTTATTAATATCATTTTTTTATTGTTATAGACTGAGCAGGAGGGCGGAGATCCTGGTGAGTTTCGTCTATTCAGGGCGACACACACCAGGAGGGACGGCTCCTGGGTCGATACGCGATCACGGGAGGTTGCGGTAAGAAATTAGATTTATGTAGTATCTGTTTAATTTTTAAAATTTTATTTCTAGAAATTTATTAACTCATTTATTATTGATTTCATAATTTCAAGGCACGAGTCGACGAGCTTCGATCCCAGGCATCACAGGTCGACTCTACTGATGGGGAGACGCCCGTCGAACTCTCAGCAGATGAGAGTCGACGTGTGTTTTTGGAGGCTGTTGGTGCCCAGCCACGAGACCGCAGGGTCTATGGTATGGGCACTAGAGCTTCTACATTTTTTCCCCATCAGGCCTCCAGCTCGCGAGTTCCTGTTGATCTTCCTCCCGAGCGTTTAGAGGAGCTTCGCAGATCTATTGCAGAGGAGCTTCGCCAGGATTACGAGCAGGATTTTGAGGATCGTATGCGAGGCCGGGATCAGGAGGTTGCTGACATGCGAGATGAGATGCACTATTTGCGGGATATGGTTAGACGCTTGTCGCAGAGTCTCAGCCTCCACAGCCTCCACAGCCTTCACGTGATCATTCAGATTCTTGATGTATTTTTTTTTTATGTTGTAAAAACTTTTAAATTTTAATATATAAATTATTTTTTGAAATTTATTATTGTTTGGATTGAGTGAAAAATGTTTGTATCAATATTTAGATTTAACGAAATTTTATTAATCGTTTTAATTTTTAATCATTTAAATATTTTTAAAAAAAAATTTTCGACGCTCTGCGACGCATAAAAATGCGTCGCAATATTTAAAATTAATTTTTTTAAAAATTTATTATAAATATTGCGACGCATCAAATTGCGTCGCAATATTTAAAATTAATTTTTAAAAATTACAAATTAATAAATATTGCGACGCATCAAATTGCGTCGCAATAATAAAATTAATTTTTAAAATAAAAAAATTATTATTAATATTGCGACGCATTAATTGGGTCGCAATATTTAATAATTAATTTTTCTGTTTTAAAATTTAATTTTAAATATTGCGACGCAATTTGATGCGTCGCAATATTTATTAATAAATTTTAATTTTTAAAAATTAATTATTAAATATTGCGACGCAATTAATGCGTCGCAATATTTAATAATTAATTTTTTTAAAAAATTTAATTTTTATTATTGCGACGCAATTTTATGCGTCGCAGAGCGTCGCAATTGCGTCGCAATATTGCGACGCAATTGCGACAAAAGAGTATTGCGACGGGGAGTTGAGCGACGCCATCATTGCGTCGCTATTGCGTCGCTAAACATGGTATAGCGACGCAATAGCGACGCATTTTGGCATCGCAATATTTTAAATTTCTTGTAGTGAATGTTGCTAAGTTCTACGCTTCCCTTGAACCTTTGGGGTGAAGCATTACTTAGTGCTTGCCATGTGCATAATAGAATACCCTCAAAGATTACAAAGACTTTCCCTTACGAATTATGGAATGGTAGAAAACCAAATTTAACTTATATTCGGGTTTGGGGTTGTCTAGCTTTTTATAGAGTTCCAGATCCTAAAAGAACAAAGTTAGGGCCACGGGCTATGAAAAGTATATTTGTAGGATATGCTGAAAATTCCAAAGCCTATAGGTTGTTAGACTTGGAGTCTAATGTAATTGTGGAATCTAGAGATGTTCAATTTCTTGAAAATAAAACTCGTGATGATTCCACGAATAAGTCAACATCTAAATCATTATTAGGTGGTGTGGATGAAACCAATATTCCTAATAGTTATAGTTCTCCTTTACTTGTTGATAACAAAATACTGAAATTCAAGAACAAGTGGAAATAAGGAGAAGCCAAAGAACTAGAAAAAAAAAAGTATTGGATCCTGATTTCATTTTCTCTCAGGCTATTATTTTTCTTATGGAAGGTGATAGAAATAATAATGTACTTAATAAGATTCCTATCTTATTAAATGTAGAGGATGATATAACTCCTAAGACGTATAATGAAGCTTTGGCTTCAAGAGATTCGTCTTTCTAGAAAGAAGCTATAAATGATGAAATGGATTCTTTATTATCAAATGGTACATTGGTTTTGGTTGATCCACCTCCTAACTATAAACCTATTGGATGTAAATGGATATTTAAAATAAAAGATGGTAATCTCTTCAAAGCAAGGTTGGTGGCTAAAGGTTTTTGGCAAAAAGAGGGCTTTGACTATTTTGATACTTATGCTCCTGTTGCACGGATCACTTCTATAAGATTGTTGTTTGCATTAGCATCCATTTATAACTTATGTATTCATCAAATGGATGTTAATACAGCCTTCTTGAATGGTGATCTAGATGAAGAGGTGTATATGGAAGAACCTGAGGGTTTTGTTCTACCAGGAAATGAGCATAAAGTGTGTAAGCTAACAAAATCATTATATGGTTTAAACAAGCTCCAAAGAAATGGCATAAAATTTTGATTCGGTGATTTTAGAATATGGTTTCAAGCATAATAGTGCTGATAGATGCATTTATTCTAAATTCACAGAAAACTTTGGTGTAATTATATGTCTTTATGTTGATGACATGCTTATAATAGGTACTAACATGGATGGAGTAAATGATACTAAGGCTTATCTCTCCGCAAAATTTCAAATGAAAGACTTAGCTGAGGTAGACAAGATCTTAGGTATCAAAGTTAAGAGACATAGTTGGGGTTTTGCACTTTGTCAATCTCATTATGTTGAGAAAATATTAACCAAGTTTAATCATTTATATATTAAGGAGGCAAACACTCCTTATGATGTTTCTATTCATTTGACTGAAAATTCTGGTAGAGCCGTTGCTCAAGCCGAGTATGCTAGTGCTATAGGAAGTCTAATGTATGCTATGCATTGCACTAGACCTGATATAGCTTTTGCAGTTTGTAAACTTTCAAGATTCACTAAAAATCCAGGAGTAATGCATTGGAAAGCGATCGCAAGAGTTCTTGGATATCTTAAAAGGACTAAAGACTTGGGATTGTTTTATAATAGCTTTCCAGCTGTGTTAGAAGGTTATTCCGATGCTAGTTGGATAACAAGTACTCATGACAAAATGTCGACTTCTGGATGGATATTTATATTAGGAGGCGGTGCTGTCTCCTGGGCTTTCAAGAAGCAAACATGTATAACACATTCGACCATGGAGTCAGAGTTTATTTCCTTAGCAGCAGCAGGCAAGGAAGCTGAATGGCTATGAAATTTATTACTAGATATAGAGTTGTGGCCACAACCGATGCCATCTATTTCCTTGCATTGTGATAGTCAAGCTACTATGTCAAGAGTGCTCATTAAGATATATAATGGGAAGTCAAGTCATATAAGTCTAAGGCATGAATATGTGAGACAATTAATCACTGATGGTATAATAACTATTACCTATGTGAGGTCTTGTAAAAATCTAGCAGATCCGTTTACTAAAGCTCTCGCAAGAGACTTAGTAAGGAGTACTGCTGCTGAAATGGGTTTACAATCCTTCAACTAAACTTATCCTTAGTGGGAACCCAACTTCTATATTAGCATTAACACTAAGTTAGAAGTTTAATGGGTAATAACAAGTTAATGATAAGGGTTTGAGTGCTAGGTCTTGCTAGTTAGCAAGTTAGTACCATGATTATAAGAGGGTGAGTGTAATACAAACACTCTTAATGAAATTATTTCACCTATATGAGCATGAGGACTGGTGCCGCTTCTAGCAAAGTTAATAAAACTTTGTAAATGTTCATGAAATCAGGATGTAGCACATGGCCTTAATAGTGCTGATTATTATGAGAACTACCTTAAAAAGTCATATGTAGCGATGCGTGTGTGGCAATTCCGATTTAGCGGAAAGAATCACAGTTTAAGCTTGGGCCACTTGTGATTTTGCTAATGTCTTGAATTACTTAAACTAACTAAAGGTTTAAAATGAAAGTTACCTTTAAGTATGCATTTAGCTATGTCTATGACTATTCTGAGTTCACACAAACTAAGTGGAGGATTGTAAGTGTAGTTTGTGTGAAGGATGTGAATGGGATTAGTCCCACATGGAATAACTAGAGAGTTGGATACCTATTTATATATATTGGTGGACTCTTTCTCTTGTGGATGAGTTGGGCCTAATAACTTAGGCCTAATATATATTTAAAGTCAAAGATGGGCACTTGGGTGGCATCATCTAACAGGAGGTGGCATCATCTGGCTAGGGATGCCCGCCAGCCTTTCCAGACCATTGGCTTGCGAGCAGTGGTCCAACAGGTAGTAGATTTGGGCGCAGAAAGCGAATGATGATGGCTCGAGGTCATAGAATGAGTTGCAAATGATTGTTTCAGCAAGCTACCTTGCCTCACTGTTGCTAATTACGAACTTTAAGAAGTTTTCTTGTGCTTGTAGATCATGGGGGATGTTCCAAGGAAAATTGCTCATTCCGTTTTATCGTTCCTGCATAAGATACATAAAAGAGAAATGGCTCATGATTTTTTTTATTAAATCTAGGAGCTTGACCTCTCAATAGATATTTCTTTAAATTTGTTTGCGATATGAAATGCATTGGGGCAAGAAGAATTGAAGGAATCGATCCATGGTGACCACCAAAACTCACCAATGCATCTTTTCCTTTTTTTTTTCAACCATTATCTAAGAGATAAACATATCGTATGGTTAACGGATAAATTAAAAAACAATTGATATAATAAACTGAATGTTTATTTCTTTAAAAAAAAGAAATATGTAAATATAAATAATTAATAAAGAGAAAGAGAAAAAAAATCTCATCCGATCCTTAACATCATTGCAAATGATAACATTAAAAGCACTGCTGATACCATTTTTTTTTCAAGACTTTAAAAGAACCCCCTTAAAAAAGCACTAATAATAAAATTCTTTCTCAAGATTTTAAAAGAACACTTCTTAAAAAAAGCACTGATAACAAAATTCTTTCTCAAGATTTAACAAAAAAATCCCTTCTCACAAAGAAAGGACAGAGAGCAAAATTCTTTCTCAAGATTTTAAAAGAACCCCTAAAAAAACTAATAAAAAATTTATTTAAAAAAAGAAAAAGAAAAAGAAAAGAATGTTTTATTTTTTCAGAGAAATTGATCATGCGGTGTCTCTTACCATCGGCACCGACGATTCCATCTCGGATCATCTTGGGGATGCTCTCAAACGTCGCAAGCACCGCAGTGGACGCAGGCCAAAAGGCCGCTGACCGGATGCCAAACTTTCGAGCCACCACGAGAGCCCACCCCACGTTCCAATCGGTGACGATTCACGTGACCTTGTCACCTTTCGATGCGTTAATCTTTTTTATCAGTTCCTCGAGACGTCCAGGCATGACTTTAAGCAACCTTCCTTCAACTTTCCGGAATTGCTACGGTCATCGTCGGGAGCCAACCCATCCGGAAGGGAAACCATCTCGATCCCTTCCACTCCATCACCACCTTTTTCGGACAAGGCAACGATAATCCGGCGTTGATTGAATTCACTGTTGATGAATGTAACCTTGAAGCCATGGTCGACCAAAGATGGGAGAGAGCCATTAAGGGGATAACATGGCCCTGCGCTGGGTAAGGGATGACAAGCGCATGAGGTGAACCCATTCTTACGGACTCTGTAATGCCACCTCCTATACTACTGCCTCTATTTATATGTTAAAGATTTTAGCCACCTCCTATACTACTGCCTCGATTTATATGTTAAAAATTTTAGTATATTCAATTTCCAAAGTTCTCTCCAAATGCTTTTCCTTCTTCTTTTTTTTACGAAATTACTCTTTTAGTTTCACATGAAAAAATCATTCAATCTTACTTTTATTTATACATGTGTTACTCTCTTATTAGGTTGCATGATTGTGAGAAACTCATGCACGCATGAGCCAGACCAAGCCCAATGCAAATCTGTTAATCGAGCCCACAGGAGGTGCAAATCCCACATGTTGGCTCTCACGAATGCGCGCATGATAGCTAGATTTTTGTCGTTGACCGATAACATTATATACTAAACATGAGTTTATTAAAGAGGAGATTTGCCGTTGCATTTAGGAAAATTACGGTGAGACTGCTAATCACAATAACAACAAAAGTAATGAAGATAAAAAACATAATGACTTGTTCCGTTTTGACCCTTAACAGATACTAATGTTTTAGGATGAAAATGGGCACAAAAGGTCCTAACGATAGCTCCAGATCCTTGGAAGAAAAAAAGATAAATCTTTTGACATCAATTAATAAAATAGCCAAGCTTAAGGGGTTCTTTTGTAATTCTATTATTTTATTTAATCATTGCACATATAATTCTCTCTTGGTCCCAGAAAATCTTTGGGAGAAGAGACAAGCTGAAATTACCATGCGAAAGTCTTAATTTGGTTGATGAGATAAGCTTAAATTATCACATGAAAGCGTTAGAAGTTCAGGTTAATTTTTAGAGAAGAATGGAACTTGTGCATTATTTATATATTTTTAATTTTATTTTTATATTATTTAGTTTTCATATGAATATTAATAAATGTTGGGGAGCGCGGAATACCCCCAAGATCACGACTATAATGTATATGAGTAATACAAAAATCTTTTACCATTCTAATCTATGAGTATAAGATCATACCTTCAGACTTGAATGTTGGAACACTTTGATTTGATTGCTCGACCTCAACTTTTTAGCCTTTGGCCGTATTCCCGAAATACCTTCCTTCTCTCACAAGATGGTGGGATCTCTTGGCCGACCTAGGGTTTCTTGTTTTTCTTTTTTTTCAAAAACGTTAACCCTAGCAACCAACTGAGAGAGTATTTATAGGGCTACAACAGGGACCAATAGGCAAATATGAAAAGGACTTCCCACATAATTAAATCTTCTAATCCTATCCCGGGTTAGGATTCAATTACATAAATTACAATTCATTCCACTAAAGAATTATAATTGTACTCCTAATCACATTCGAATTTATATTTTCAAGCCTTAATATTAAATACTTATTATCTCCCCACATTAAGATTACAGATATCCACCAATTAAATTTAATTACTGACAATATAATTTAATTGGCTGTTATTATCCTTGAGACTTATCCACTTAACTTATTTGATGTATCGGATTCAAAATCCACTTGCAAGATTTGATACAATCAAAACTTATAAGCTTTCTCAAGGGGATATCATCAATCCAAATTAACAGGACGTGGATTCCTTCAACTATTAATATTCACCATATATATAATGTTATTGCCCAACCCACTGAGTTAATTGACTCATCTAGAATCTCACTCTATGTGTAATCAAAGCAATAATCACTACATACACGTGTCTAGAAATAGAATTCGGATTAAGAGCATAAGTAATCATAATATTCATGAGTTTTAAATTATTTTATATAGTCAGTATAAAATAATTAACTCAACTGGGTTCTGTTCAATACACACAAAGTGTACTAGCATAAATAGTTAGAATAAACCATTTCCCGTAGTCAAGACAGACCTACTAAAAATTTATGCTACAGTTCTACTGATGGTGTGTCCAATTTCATCTAAAACTGTGAACAATAAACTTGTATTCCAAAAGAACCGATGATCTAGTCTTCTGTGTGTAAGCCGTACTCTACACACTAGATCAAATACTCTTTGTAAAGACTAGACACATGCACATATATAGTAAATGGCACACATTGCTCAAAATGAATTCTCATTAAATGTAAAGACATAACATAAAGCATATCTTTTAGTCTATATCTCTATCACTTTTGTAATTCTATTATTTTATTTAATCATTGCACATATAATTCTCTCTTGGTCCCAGAAAATCTTTGGGAGAAGAGACAAGCTGAAATTACCATGCGAAAGTCTTAATTTGGTTGATGAGATAAGCTTAAATTATCACGTGAAAGCGTTAGAAGATCAGGTTAATTTTTAGAGAAGAATGGAACTTGTGCATTATTTATATATTTTTAATTTTATTTTTTATATTATTTAGTTTTCATATGAATATTAATAAATTTTGAAATATGATATGTTATTTATGTATTTTCAAAAGACTGCTATAGGAACTGATTTAATCTTACGTTATTTTTTTGTTTATTAGTTATTTTTAGCAAATACTTTCTTTCTTCCAACTTTTAGCTTTCTAGTGTTGAACTTTACCATGATTAAACCTTATCTATCAATTTTGCACCCTTTAGCACCACATGTATCTTAGCAATAGAAAAGTTCGTCCAACTGAACGCATCAGCCTTGAAAATACAATTCATCCATGCCACCATCAGCTTAGGCACAGCCCAATCAATGTTAACACCTAACTTGGCCACCATGTTTATACTTCTCTTGACATAATCTTTTAAAGGTTCTATCCTTGTAATGCAATGTCACATCATCATCATAATGATGATGAAACAGCTATCGACCGATACTTTTCTCTATTTATTTTGCCTATGCGATAGAATAATTATTCAACCTTAATTAATATTATATATCTATATTTTTTTTCTCTCAACATTTGCATTATTCTCTAATATAATGCTCTTTGATTTTTCTTCCTTTCCTACAAAAAAAAAATTATTAACATTTCTTATTTATATTTAAGTAGGAGCATTCTAGCATGCCCTTCAGAAATTCGAAATGAATTCGCTTTTTTTTTTTGGTACAAGCGGATGATCACACCAATCTAGGGTGAGTCAAACCCGATAAATTAGAGTACAAAATTTGGGTCAAAATAGCAGGGCAAGAATCTTCTTGCTTCCAACTCCAAAACCCAGAGTGGGCAGCAACTCTGGCGGGGATCCAGTCGGCCGCAGAATTCGCTTCTCGATATATTTGCCAAATCAGGATGCTCTAGGCCCCCTGCAGGGTAGACCGAAATCAAGAGTCAAAGGGTTGGATGGCATACTATCACTGGAATCTTATCGGAGCCAGCGGATAATTGTGATAGAATCTCCCTCAATAATAAGGCATCGGGTGCCCAGAACACGGATAGCACAGGAAATGCCCGCCCAAGCAGCAGACAATTCAACCATGGGCACCGATGAATCAAGGAGGCCAAATCCGTCAGCAGCCAGCAACTCACCGTTTGGCCCTCGAATCACAAAATCTGCCCCAGCAGATCTACCCCGTACACTACTATCAAAGTTGATTTTGACAAACCCTGGAGGTGGGGGCTCCCAGAAAATAAAGACCGTCCGCCGGTCGCTGCCAAGGCAGCATGGGAACTCCAGTGGCCAGGGCGGTTAGAATCAAATACCCTGTGATGGAAGGTATACTCCATCGCAGAAGAGAAAACAGTCCTGACGATCTGACGGGGAGGAGTCGTGACATCAGTGAAGACAAGCTGGTTACAGGATAACCAGATCTAGAGAGCCATATAAGCCCTCGTGGTAACCACCTGATGGGAACCCCTAACAAAATCCCGCCTAAGTAAACCCAGAAAGGAACTACAGGGCAAAGGAGTACCAACATCCCAAGGCTGGTCACCTGACAGCTGCCATAACATCTTGGCTCTAGAGCAAAGGAAAATAGCATGGTCAACCGTCTCCTCATCAAGGCCACATAACGGGCAAATGGCCTGAATACTCAACCCATGCCTGGAGAGAAGAGAGCATGTGGGTAGGTAGTTCCGAGCCATCTTCCAAATAAATAGATGGACTCTGGGGTGAATAGGAAGATGCCAGATCCAATCCACATACAACACCTGCTGGACTTGTGGCCAATAAATCCTCAGAAGGTCCCTGATCGGAGCTCGGGACAGACAAGATCTCTTCCATACCCTGGTATCAGAGATATGACCCGACATAAAAGGAATGGCCAGAATACGGCGATAGAGCTCATCTCCAAAGAGACTAGAGAGTAAAGAGGTACTCTAAGCTGAATAGTCCCAAGTTATTAAGTCAGACACTCGCATACCACTGGGGATGGAAGTACTGACAAAGGTGGGCCACCGAGAAAGGGGGAGGTCTGCAATCCAAGTATCCTAAACAATATCCATAGAAGCACAATCACCAATCATCCATGAGATGCTGTTCAGGATGTCCAGAGCATGCCGACAGACCTCTCGCCAAAAGAAGGAAAGCCTGCGACTGGATAGAGGATCAATAGAGGAAGACTAGTCACCATATTTAGCATGCATAAAAGAACTTCATATACAGTGCGGGTTTAGCAAAAACCGAGTATCATGCCTAGCTATCAAAGCCTCCCTCCTCGCAGTAAGGGACTAAATCCTCAATCCACCCTCAGAAAGTGGTAGACAGACACTGTCCCAACCAACAAGGTGAATACCATGCCCATCCTGCATAGAGAACTAGAGAAGTTCTAAAATATCTCTCAATTTTCCGCAGGCATGACAGTGGAATAGCCGCATTAGACAATAGATAGAGAGGAAGCGATGATAGCACAGATCTCAATATAGTGATCCTCGCCATCATAGAGAGACCAGTAACCTGCCAACCATCCAACCGATCACGGACCTGTCTCACAAGATCACTGAAGTCAGAACTCCGTGGCCTTCTCCCGGTAATAAGAATCCCCAGATATGTGATCCGGTCTGCCATAACTAAGATACCCATGATTTGCGATATAGCGCTTTTCAGAGAAGGGGACGTCAAGGGGCTAAAGCAGATCAATTATTTGGTCGGATTCACTTTCTGACCAGAAGCCCAACAATAAGACTGAAGAATAGAGGAAAAAATGGTAGCATTCCGAACTGAAGCCTATCCCAGAAGAATACAATCATCTGCAAACATCAGGTGGGATAGCGAAGGTCCTTTGGGTCCCGCACTATAGGGAATAAGATAATAGTCCAGCTGTGCCTGAGATAGAGACCTCGATAAAGCATCCGCAGAGAGGATGAACAGAAATGGTGAGAGGGGGCATCCCTGCCTCAAGCCAACCTCAGAATGAAAGAATTCAGTCTGACCCCCATTAACAAGGATAGAAAAATATGGGCGGTAGACATAGGCCATGATCCAATCAATAAAAAGGTTCGTAAACCCAAACATATCAAGAGTGCGACGCAGGAAATCCTAGCTCAGTCTATCATAAGCACGCTCCATGTCCAGTTTAATGGCCATGAGAGCGTTCCGACCAGAAGCTCGCTGAACATCATGCATGAATTCCTAAGCCAGCAAGGCATTATCAGTGATTTTACGCCCTCTGAGGAAAGCCCCATGCTCGAAGAGATAAGCCGAGGTATCACCAATCGCATCCGGGAGACTAAGAGCCATGCACAAACCTTATATAAGGTAGTGCAAAGGCTGATAGGCTGGTAGTGGTAGGGAGTGGAAGCATCTAGGTGTTTAGGAACCAACGTAACAAAAGTCGATTCCACTAAGAGGGAATGGCTTTGGACTGAAATACCAGCTGAATGGCCTGCGATACATCCTGACCCAAAATGCTCCAATAATGACGGAAGAAAAACGATGGGAAACCATCAGGCCCCGGGGCCTTATCTATTCCAAGATCCCATAAAGCCCTCCGAGTATCCTCCGCCGAAATGGGCCTAACAAGAAGGTCATTCTCCAAATCGGAGATCCTATTGGGGATCAGAACAGGGCAGAGAGGGGACCCAAAGCCCGTAACCTCAGTCCACCGGGATCGGAAGAAATGAAAAATCTGATCCCTAATCACCTGATCATCCTCATGAACATGACCCTCCTCATTAGCAATACGCCTGATACGGTTCGTCGCTCGGCGCTTGAGAGTAGCCTAATGAAGAATCTCGTATTACAGTCTCCTTTTTTGATCCACTGGATCTTGACCTTTGCTTCCAAAACATCTTTTGCTATCGAAGGAGGGAGTGATAGATCGACAGAGTCGAGAGGAGGAACGACAAATTCGAGTCAATAAGAAAACCTGAATTCGCTTATTGAGTTGCTTACTTTCAACTACTATTCATTACATCATTGTTTGTGCTGCTTTTATTAGAATTTGGTTTAGAAGAAAAGAGGATTGGTTTTATGGCATAAATTAATTGAGATTGAAATTGCAATGGATTGATTTAAAGCACAAAGAAACATTTGTCCTATAATTTCATAGTATGCTAGAAACATATGGGGGCAAAAAAGAAAAGGTTTGAGCGAGCGGCAGGAGCATGTATTTTTAATAGGTAAAATGAAACCTATTGACATGCGTTTCATCCACGCAACCTGTGTTGGCATACGGACAATTAATGAAACCTATTGACAAGTAAACCAGCCAAATTAACTGTATAGAATCTCACCCACAGGAGCCAATTTAGGTGAGCTAGCTTAACTTGCCACCTTTGTAGTTGGCTGGGCCATGCCAACTCATGCATCATGCACATTTAACCTTCACATAAGTCTCAACAATGTCATCATCCACCCCTTTTCAAGGGGCTTAGGACATTCACCTTTCAAAACTCATGCACATGTGTCCTTAATTATTTTTCTCTGTCAATTAACTAATGAGTCAAAATAGAATGTAGTAAAGATGCGTAGAGAAATCATTCAACTTTGTGAAGATGTCTTGCTTGAACCTATCACACTTTCTAGGAAATCTACCTCTCTATGGTCAAATCTAATGTGTTGTTGTGGCTTCTCAATGAATCTTAAAAAAAAAAGGAAATGTGCCAGTCAAGAAGTTCAAGAAAGATGGTATATTCTCTATAAATTTTTAAATAGTGGACTGAAATTTCCCTTCTACAATGCGATTTAGCAAAAGGCAGCGCTAAAAAGTTAAAATCTTCATCAAGTAGTTGTAGAAAGGAAAAAAATAATAGAGACACAAATTGAACGGCATGCATATAGCACGTCCTATCCAAATTCCATTCAATGAAATAAAATACTTTCTACTTTTAGTGTTTCTTCTTCTTCATCATCTAATTTAAGAGCTCTCTAATCCTCTTAGAGAAGTAAAAATTTTAAATGATCTTTGTGAAAAGCAAGAAATCAACATTGCACTTTGCTAGCAAGTTTGAAAGAAGAATATTTCTTAAATACTTTCTTCTTCATGAATTTCTTTATTAAACTATTCTCTCTTTCCAACAATAAGGTAATATTTGTGATGGTCACAAACTCCTTTTGAGCAGGCTCGTACCTTAACCATATGCCTCCTATCACTTTCATCTTGTAATTACATTTATTTTTTTATATAAATTAGGAGGACTTGATCCCTCCATTTACCATTATAAAAAAAATGTAGTATTAGGAAAAGAAAAAAAGGATTCCATTTATTTTTCTATGTATTATGTTCATCCATTCTTTAGATTGGCTAGTGAGCCTAATTTAATGATGATATGGGAACTCTCCATGTACTACAACTTGGCCTTAATGAGGCATGGCAGATAATGCGGATGCGTCCAAACTGGCGTAGGGTTCAGTCTAAAGCAACACAATACAAACTATAAGCCATGTGACCTGCAATATATTATATTTCATGTTGCACTAGCCACCATTCACCTGAAAATGATTGCCGCAATTGACCGACATTTATAGGAGTTTGCAAATTTAATAAGAAAACAGTCTCACTCTCGAACAGCCATTAATCATAATGAGGAATTCAAATGTCTAAGATTGACAACATATCTAGGCGGTCAAGAAATTTATCCCCAAAATTTTACTGAGAAAGAGAATTCATTAAGATTTCAATTACAATATTATAAACTAGTTGTAAACTCATTTGAGATTTAGTTGCAACGTTATAAACTTGGTGTGCCTCATATCTAGATTTGCATAATGCCAGATTAATTGGGTGAATTTTTTCGGACTTAGCAAAGACATTCAAACAATGAGAAATAGCTACTGACGATAACCACCTCCAATAGTGGATTGAATATTGATAGGTTCAAATTTTATACAAACATTATCACAAATAACCCCCTATCCAAAATTAATACTAGAAATTATCTCTTACGTCAGTGATCCTCCACATCACCTGCTTTCATAACCACTACAAGAAAATTTAAATATGGCGACGCCCAAATGCATCGCTAATGCATCGCTAAACAAGCTATAGCGACGCATTAGCGATGCAATAAGGCGTCGCTAAACTGTTCAACGCAATTTCAATTTGTCGCAATTGCGTCGCTTAACAGCGACTCTCTGCGACACCCAAAATGTGTCACAATATATTGCGACGCCCATAAATGCATCGCAATATTGCGACGCAGTCTAAATGCGTCGCTAGTGTATAAATAAATTTTTAAAAATATTTGCGACAGAAAATCTCATCGCAATTGCATCACTAATTAATTTATTTATTTATAAAAATTCAAATAAAATAATTTATAATTTTTTTAAAATTAATTGCGATGGAAAATAGCGTCGCTAATTAATTTATTTTTTTTAAAATAAAATAAAATAATTTTTAATTTTTAAAAATAATGGCGATGCCCCTAAATGCGTCGCTACTTTAAAAATAATTTTTTTAAAAATAGTTGCGACGGTAAAATTGTCGCAATTGCGTCGCTATTAATTAATTTATTTTAAAAAAAATTAAAATAAAATAATTTTTATTTTTTAAATTAATTACGATGGAAAATAGCATCGATAATTAATTAATTTATTTTTAAAAAAATAAAGTAAATTAATTTTTAATTTTAAAGTTATTTTATTTATTTTAAAAATATAAATAATATAAATAAACTTGCTAATACAAAGTAATTGCTAATACAATTGACCAAAACAATCATTACAAAATTTTTAAAAATAAATAAAAATTTATTTTATTAATTATTTAAAATTTTTATATAAAATAGAAAAATAAAAAAAATACATCAAGTAACGAAAAAAATACATCATGTATCTTCAGGCAGCTGTGGAGGCTGCGGAGGCTGGACTGAACCCTACGGCAGGAGACGAACTAAATCCTGCATTTGACGCATCTGGTCTCTCATCTCTGCAAGCTCGTCCTGAACCTCCTAGCGAAGTTCCTCCTTTAGAGTTCTCCGATGTCGTCTATCTGCTCGGGAGGAATATCGCCAGAACCACGGGAACTGGAGCCCTGATGGAAAAAATATCTGAAAGCTCTGGTGCCCAAACCATAGACCCTATGGTCTCGTGGCTGAGCACCAACAGCCTCCAAAACACACGTCGACTCTCCTCCGGTGAGAGTTCGACGGGCGACCCCCCATCAGTGGAGTCGACCTGCAAAACCTGAGACTGAAGCTTCTCAACTCGTGCCTTTGAGTTATAAAATCAATGATAAATGAATTAATATATAAAGCTAAATAAAATATTAAAAATTAAACAAATAAAATATAAATCTAATTTCTTACCCCAACCTCCGTGATCCTGTATCGATCCAGGAATCGTCCTTCTTGGTGTGTGTCGCCCTGAATAGGCAAAACTCACCAGGATCTATGCCCTCCTTCTCGGACTACAAAATCAGAAGAAAGAATATAAATGCAAGTATTTGTAAATGACTAAATTAGTATTTAAATTGTTTATGTTTTCTTACCATACGATGCCTGTGCTCCTGAATAGAAATGGAACCGGCAGTGTGATAGGAGAGGCCCGTGCCACGACCGCCCTTCTCAGATCGGCGGTTCGTGCTGGCTGATGCGGACCTCCTTATCCATGCCTCGGACTGCCACACCTGCTGCCAGCTGGCCCAAATACCCTTCGGCACATGCCCTGGATGGTCACCCGAACTCCTCCAACGATAAAGCATGTCGGAGTATCGGCGTGCCGCAAGAGCATTCCATGCTGCCCTAATGGCATCATGGATAGTAGGGTCCCATGTAAACTTTTTCTGCATTGAAATAAACAGTTAGTTTCAGAATATATTAAGATTAGAAAATTTTATATTAGTTATAAAATGTATTTAAAAAGTTTACCTGAAACTCTGAAAAATAAAACTCCCTCGTGGCCACAGATACATGGTGCCAATCGTAGCCACTGGGATCAGCACGAGTCTGAAATATAGAGCTGATCCGGCTTGATACAGTATGCTGCTCAATAAAGCTGTTAAAAAAACTAATTAAAATAAGTAATTAACTTAAAAACATAAACATATAGTTACAATTAGTATATACTTACAGCCCATCAACATCCAATCGAAGTACGGTGCGACCGATCAAAGAAGAACTCTCAGAGGTCTGTGCCGATCGGATAGAGGAAAATACAGCAGGATGAGCATCGATGCCTGGCGAGGCGGAAGTTCGTGCGTCAGGGCTAGTGACGCAACATGGCTATGTCCGTCAGGGGTAGATCTACCTCGGTCCATCATACTGTAAATACTAAATATTAATGGAATGCAATATAATTACAAATAATTAATAAACATACAAATTTAACACTTATAAAAATAAATCAAATTGAATGAACCTATATCTTTAATCAGTGTCATTTGTTTTGTGCAATGTTGGTTCAACATCCGATGCCGTATCGGACTGTGATTCAGTTTCATTATCATCGGAAGGAAACGAACATTTGCATCCTCAATTTCTTGGACATCACCATTTGGATCTCTAAGTGATGTTTCAGGAGCCCTTGTGTCATCCTCAATTGCATGCATTTCCATCTCATCCTCTTGAAATGCAGGGCACTCAGTTGATTGACTTGATGAACTCTCATCTAATATGATTGTTGAACGTGGAACGATTTTAGAAACAACCCACCAATATCGCTTGTCATTGCACAAACTTGGATATCCACAGTAAAACACTTGCTGAGCTTGGGATGCAAGAATGAATGGTTCATATTTCTGCAATCTTCGTCGATGGTTTACTTCAACTAGATTGTAGTCGTTATGAACCCTTTTATCGATAGGAATTATCGGATCAAACCAATCACAATGAAACAATACTGTTCGTTTCATAGGCCAACCGGGATATTCAACTTCGACCACCTCACTAACTTTATGTAATAATCCTGCATATTTGCTCCAACACTTTCTCCTTTAACACATACGCCCCAATTCTGCGTCCCTCTTGAAGATGCTAGTCATTCAATTTGAAATTTGTATCCATTAACAAAATAGCCAGTATAGGTAGTTATGATCTTCAGTGGCATTGCACTAGACATTTAATGAAAATATTGTCGGTTGTGAACCATGGACCGTTTACCTATAAATTAATAAGCTATTCACAATCAATTCAAAAATAAAAGCCATTATTGTAATTGATTGAGTGATAGTACTCACAAATTCATAAAACCAATAAGCGAACTCTGTTTCTAACTTCTGCCCAATGGCAATTTGACTGATGCTGGGATCCATCTGTCGTTGTCTATCACAATACATCCTTAAGGGATTAGAACAATTAGAACTTATGTTAGCAATTAAATAGTATGATATTTTACGATTTAAGGTAGAAGTTCTAATTAAGCAATTAATGAAGTGTACATATACTTACTCAATGTATTGGTCGACTTCTCTATAGTTCATTAGGATGTAATATGCTGCATTATACTCCACATCGCTTAATTGTCTTGACTTCTGCCTCCCAAATGAATGGCCGATACTTTTAAATATTGATATTCTACCATCGGTAGGTTCTCCTTCGTCCAAACATATGTCATCGTTACGTCCAAGATTGCAGATCCTCGTATGAACGTGACCCTCAAGTAATGCGAGGCAAAAGCTGAAACTTCTTCAACCAAGTGTGCATTGCATATAGAACCTTCAACCCTTGCCTTATTCCGCACATTATTTTTTAACTTCTTAAGATACCTATATGTAAAGTTGAAAATATAAATAAACCAACTTTCTTGCATAAATAAAATAATATTTGAAATGTCAACATGTATCACTGATTTGGGTGTTTACCTCTCGAAAGGATACATCCAGCGATACTGCACGGGACCAGCTATACTCGCTTCGAATGGCAAGTGAACCGGTAAATGCTCCATTGAGTCAAAAAAAACTTGAAAAAAAATATTCGCTTCAGCTTGCATAAAATAATTAAAATTTCTTTCTCAAGCCTTGCCATGGATGCAGAAGTAATGACTGCGGTAGATAACTCCTTGAAGAACAAGCTGAGCTCTGTCAATGCCTTCCATACATGGTGCGAAAGCAACTCACGAAAAGCTATAGACAATAACCGTTGCATAAAACATGGCAGTCATGACTCTTCATGCCAAAAAACTTGAGCTTATGCATGTCCACACACCTATTGATATTTGAAGCATAACCATCTGGAAATTTTAACCCTCTAACCCAGTTACATAAAACTTCTCATGAATTTCTATCAAGAGTGTAACAGGCTTTAGGATATGTTTCGTCAGCATTCCTTCTCAAAATCAGCTCTTCTGCAATACTGATTAAGTTCTTCTTTCGACTTTGTAGTGTCTTTGGTTTTTCTCGGAATGTTTAGCACATTGTTAAATATGTTATCAAAGAAATTTTTCTCAATATGCATAACATTCAAGTTGTGCCGGATGAGATTTGTGCTCCAGTACGACAGATCCCAAAAAATACTTCGCTTCTTCCAGTTATGTTCTTTACATATACGGCCATTTATATCTGCATCTGCTTTCCAAGCATACCTCAACCCCAAATGCTCTATAGTATCAAAATATATCTGTTTCAGACCTAACCAGTTTGACGAATTTTGTGGCTGCTTTGTTCTTCCGGAAGGCAATCAAGTTTCACCTATAAGGATGATTTGGAGGCAATAACTTTCTATGATTATCAAACCATGACTATTTACCACTCTTCTGCAATATGAATGCATCATAATCATTCATGCAATAAGGGCACGACATATGCCCAGCAGTGCTTCAACCAGACAACATTGCATATGCCGGGAAGTCACTAATTGTCCACATTAAAGCAGCTCTCATGATGAAATTTTGTTTCATAGAAATGTTGTAGGCTATGACTCCTGTTTCCCATAACATTTTCAATTCGGCCACCAATGGTTGCAAGAAGACATCAATCTTTTCCTTTGAATTTGATGGTTCTTGAACCAAAAATGTCAAAAATATTACAGTATCTTTCATGCACTTCCATGGAGGAAGGTTACATATAGTCAGTATCACATGCCAACATTAATACTGTTGGCCTACTTGACCAAATGGTTAGAAGCTATCGGTACAAAGACCTAATCTCACATTTCTTATATCTTCGGCAAAATCAGAATGACTCTCATTGAAATGCTTCCAAGCTTTTGAATCGGATGGATACCGCATTTCATCTTCTTTAGATTCATGTTCGGCATGCCATCTCATATCAGCAGTTGTAACCTCAGATCTGTATAATCTCTGCAGGTGTGGAGTAAGAGGAAAGTAACACTACAAGAAAATACTGAAATAGCGATGCAAAATTAGCGACGCAATTATGCGTCGCAAATTGCGACCACTTTGCGACGCCTCCGTGACAACAAAACATTGCGACGCATTAGCGACTCAATAAACCAGAAAATCAAAAAAAATTAATTTTTTTATTAGCGATGCAAATAATATGTCGCAATATTTTTAAATTAAATTTTTATAAATATAAATATGGGAAAAAAATATTGCGATGCAACTTAGTGCGTTGTAATGTTTTTAAAAGAATTAAATATGTTAAATAGCGACACATTAGTGACGCAATAAACCAAAAAATTAGAAAAATTATTTTTAATTTAGCGATGCAACAATTGCATCGCAAATAATTTAAATAAAATTAATTTTTATAAAATAAATATTATAAAAAAATATTGCGATGCAACTCAGTGCGTTGCAATATTTTTAAAAAAATTAAATATATTAAATAGCGACGCATTAGCGATGCAATAAACCAAAAATTAGAAAAATATTTTTTAATTTAGTGACGCAATAACTGCATTGCAATTATTTAAAATAAAATTAATTTTTATGAACTATAAATATGATAAAAATAATTGCGACGCAACACAGTGCGTTGCAATGTTTTTAAAAAATTTAATTATATTAAATAGCGACGCATTAGCGTATAAACCAAAAAATTAGAAAAATAATTTTTAATTTAGCGACGCAATATATGCATCATAATTATTTTAAATAAAATGAATTTTTATAAATATAATAATGAGAAAAAAATATTGCGATGTAATTCTGTGTGTCGCAATATTTTTAAAAAAATTAATTATGTTAAATAGCGACGCATTAGCGATGCAATAAACTAGAAAATTAGGAAAATTATGTTTTAATTTAGCGACGCACTTGTTGCATCGTAATTATTTTAAATAAAATTAATTTTTATATATATAATTATCATATTAAAAAATTACGATGCAACCCTCTGCGTCACAATATTTAAAAAAATTAATTATGTTAAATAGCGATCGGTCTGAGATCGGTCGTGGCCGATCGAGATCAGGGCTTGGATCGATCGCAACCATCAGATCGTCGGTAATCGGACCGATCGCCATGGTCTGAGATCAGTCATGGCCGATCGGGATCAGGGATTTGATCGATCGCAACCGTCGGATCGTCCGCGATCTCGGACCGATTGCCACGGTCCGAGATCGGTCGTGGCCGATCGGGATCAGGGATTGGATCGATCGCAACCATCAGATCGTCTGCGATCTCGGACTGATCGCCACGGTCCGAGATCAGTCGTGGCCGATCAGGATCAAGGCTTGGATCGATCGCAACCGTCGGATCGTTGCCTATCGGATCGATCGCGACGATTTGAGATCGTCACCGACCAGGATCGATCAGGGCTTGGATCGATGGCAACCGTCAGATCGACGTCGATCGGTCCGATCACCATGGTCCGAGATCAGTCATGGACGATCAGGATCATGCCTTGGATCGATCGCAACCATCGGATCGTCGCCGATTGGATCGATCGCCACGGTCCAGGATCGGTCGTGGACGATCAGGATTAGGGCTTAGATCGATCGCAATCGTCGGATCGTCACGATC
Organism: Calamus simplicifolius; assembly: GCA_900491605.1. NCBI lineage: Eukaryota > Viridiplantae > Streptophyta > Magnoliopsida > Arecales > Arecaceae > Calamus > Calamus simplicifolius. The sequence continues at coordinate 131,941 of UESW01002791.1, read as the reverse complement.
TCAGACCAATTGCAACTGTCCAGGATCGGTCGTGTCCGATCGGGATCAGGGCTTGGATTGATGGAAACCATCGGATCGACGCCGATCGGTCCGATCGCCATGGTCCGAGATCGATCGTGGCCGATCGGGATCAGGGCTTGGATCGATCAAAACCGTCGAATCATCGGCGATTGGACCGATCGCCATGGTCCAAGATCGATCGTGGCCGATCAGGACCAGGGCTTGGATCGATCGCAACCGTCTGATCGTCAGCGATCTCAAACCAATCGCAACGGTCCGGGATCGGTCGTGGCCTATCGGGATCAGGGCTTGGATCGATCGCAACCATCGGATCGTAGCCGATCAGACCGATTGCCACGGTCCGAGATCGGTCGTGGCCGATCGGGATCACGGATTCACTCGATCGCAACCGTCTGATCGTCGACGATCGGACCGATCGCCACAGTCCAAGATCGGTCGTGGCCGATCGGGATCAGGGCTTGGATTGATCACAACCATCAGATCGTCGGCGATCGAACCGATTGCCACGGTCCAAGATCGGTCATGGCCGATCGGGATCAGGGCTCGGATCGATGGCAACCGTTGGATCGTCGCCGATCGGACTGATCGCCACTGTCGGAGATAAAACGGTCCATGGTCCCCAACCGAATTTTAGTAATGGCTTTAATTTTTTGAATTGGTTGTGAATAGCTTATTAATTTATAGGTAAATGGTCTATGGTCCCGAACCGATAATATTTTCATTAAATGTCTATCGCAATGGCTATTGAAGACCGTAACAACCTCTACTGGCTATTTTGTTAATGGGTACATTTCAGATTGAACGATTAGAAGCTTCAAGAGGCACACAGAACTGGGGCGTGTGTGTTAGAGGAGAAAGTGTTGGAGCAAATATGCAGGATTATTACGGAAAGTTAGTAGAGGTGGTTGAAGTTGAATGTCCCGGTTGGCCTATGAAACGAACCGTATTGTTTCGTTGCGATTGGTTCGATCCGACAGTTCCTGTGGGCAAAAGGATTCATAACAACTACAATTTGGTTGAAGTGAACCATCGACAAAGATTGCAGAAATATGACCCATTTATCCTTGCATCCCAAGCTCAGCAAATCTTTTACTGTGGATATCCAAGTTTGCGCAATGACAAGCGAGATTGGTGGGCTGTTTCTAAAATCGTCCCACATTCAACAATCTTATTAGAGGAGAGTTCATCAAGTCAATCAGCCGAGTGCCCCGCATTTCAAGAGGATGAGATGGAAATGCATGCAATTGAGGACGACACAAGGGCTCCTGAAACATCACTTAGAGATCCAAATGGTGATGTCCAAGAAATTGCGAATGCAAATGTTCGGTTTCCTTCCAATGATAATGAAACTGAATCGCAGTCCGATACGACATCGGATGTTGAACCAATATTTCACGAAACAAATGACACCGATTAAACATAGAGGTTTTCTTAAATTCAAATTTATTTTATAAGTGGTAAATTTTTACATAGTCAATCATTAATCGTAATTTAATTGCATGAATCTTTAGTATTTTCAGTATGACGGGCAGAGGTAGATCTACCAACGACATACGGAGTGAGCAGGGACATAGCTCTGCTACATCATATCACATGAGCTTTGGAGATGGAGAGTTCAGATCTCCACACATCGCACAGCCTTCGATCTCTCTAGCAGTCGGCGGTGATCCTGCATTGGTAATACCATCCAACCGATCAGCACATACCTCCGAGAGTTCTTCCACCATCGGCCGCACCGTACTTCGACTTGATGCTCATTGGCTGTAAGTATATACTAATTAAAATATATGTTTATGTTTTTAAGTCAATTACTTATAAATATGCATTTTTTTAATAGATTTATTGAGCAGCATCATGTATCCAGCCACATCAGCACCGTATTTTAGAGGCGTGCAAATCCCAGTGGCTACGATTGGCGTCACGTATCTCCAACCACGAGGGAGTTTTATTTTCTGAGTTTCAGGTAAACTTATTAAATACAATTTATCACTGATATAAAATTTCTTAATCTTAATAAATTCTGAAACTAACTATTTATTTTAATGTAAAAAAAGTTTACGTGGGACCCTGCCAGCCATGATGCCATTAGGGCAGCATGGGAGGCTCTGATGGGATGCCGATACTCCGACATGCTTCATCGTTGGAGGTCATCGGGTCAGCATCCTGCGCATGTGCTAGAGGGTATTTGGCATGAGTGGCAGCAGGCCTGGCAGTCCGATGGATGGCGCAGGAGGTCCGCATCAGCCAGCACGAACCGCCGATCCGAGAAGGGCGGTCCTGGCACGGGTCTCTCTCGCCATACTTCGGGCTCCATTTCGATTCAGGAGCATAGACGGCGTATGGTAAAAAAACATAAATATTTTAATTACTAATTTAGTTATTTATAAATATTTGTATTAATATCAATTTTTTATTATTATAGTCTAAGCATGAGAGCGAAGATCCTGGTGAGTTTCGTCTATTCAGGGCGACACACACCAGGAGGGACGGTTCCTGGGTCGACACGCAATCACGGGATATTTCGGTAAGAAATTAGATTTATGTAGTATCTGTTTAATTTCTAAAATTTTATTTCAAGAAATTTATTAACTTATTTATTGTTGATTTTATAATTTAAAGATACGAGTCGAGGAGCTTCGCTCCCAGGCATCGCAGGTCGACTCCACTGATGGGGAGATGCCCGTCGAACTCTCAGCAGAGGAGAGTCAGCGTGTGTTTTGGAGGCTGTTGGTGCCCAGCCGCGAGACCGCAGGGTCTATGGTCTGGGCACTAGAGCTTCTGCATATTTTCCCCATCAGGCCTCCAGCTCGCAATTTTCTGGTGATATTCCTGCCGAGTGTTTAGACGACATTCGGAGATCTATTGTGGAGGAGGTTCGGCAGGACGTTCGTTAGGAGGTTCGGCAGGAGGTCGAGAATGAGTTCGAGCAGCGTATGCGAGGCCGGGATCAGGAGCTTGCAGACGTGCGAGATCAGATGCGTCATTTGCAGGATATGGTTAGCCGCTTGTCGCAGGGTCTCCAGCCTCCACGTGATCGCTCAGATTCTTGATGTATTTTTTTTTCTTTTTTTATGTTGTACATGAAAACTTCAAAATTTTAATATATGAATTATTTTTGGAAATTGATTATTGTTTGGATCAATATGAGTAAAAAATGTTTCTATCAATATTTCAATTTAATAAAATTATTTTAAACATTTAATTTTTAATATTTTATATTTTAAAAAAATTTAATTTACGACGCATTAGCGACTGAAATTGCATCGCTAATATTTTTAAAATATTATTATTAAATATTGCGACGCAATGACCTGGCGTCGCAATAATTTAAAAAAAATTTAATAGCGACGCATTAGCGACTCAAATTGCGTCGCTATTATATCTAAAATATTTTTAATAAATATTGCGACACAATGACCTTGCGTCGCAATATTTTAAAAATTTTTATTTACGACGCATTAGCGACTCAAATTGCATCGCTTTTATATCAAAAATATTATTATTAAATATTGTGACGTAACTAAATGTGTCGCAATATTGCGACGCAATTGAATGCGTCGCAATATTGCGACGCATTTAGTTGCGTCACAATATTTAATAATAATTTTAAATATTAAAAATTAGTTTTAAATTTAGCGATGCATTTGGATGCGTCGCAATATTGTGACGCATTGTTGCGTCGCAGAGAGTCGCAATATTGCGACGCAATTGCGACAAATGAATATTGTGATGGACATCTGAGTGACGCCATCATTGCGTCGCTATTGCATCGCGATAGCATGTTTAGCGATGCAATTGCGACGTATTTGGGCATCGCAATATTTTTTTTCCCTTGTAGTGTATTGCATCCTCTTATAAGGCATACTTTTCCTCCTACTTGTACTAGCTCCCCCTTCAACATTGGTGTACTCCGATTGCCCACAAATCTTACAATATCTCATGTCTGAGTCTTCACCCCAATATATCATACAATTGTTCAAGCAATAATCGATCTTATTAACTAGGAGCCCAAGGCCATGCAACAACTTCTTCGTTAAGTAAAAACTGTTGCTACAACATTATCATTTAGCAAAACTGTTTTCATTAACCCAGCTACAACATTGAACGCCTTTTCTAATAATCGATGTTCTGCCTTAATATTCAACAACCGAGCAGCCATAGACAATTGGGAATGACTCTCACAATCAGGATACAATTCTTGATTTGCAGCACACAGCATATCAAAAAATTACTATGCATCTGGATTTGGTTCTTCCATAAATGTATTCTGATTGAATTCATTACCCGATTCATTCATCACCATTTCTTCATATCTCTTTAAATTCACAAGTGGTTCATCAATGGGAATTGAAACTTCTTGTCTTGTGACATTTGCACCTATTTCCTCTGTTTCACCATAACAGTACCAAACATCATACCCAGGAACAAACCCCTTTTTACACAAATGCACCTTCACAGTTTCAACATCTCTGTAGGCTTTATTCTGACACCTGTATAAGTTGCAGGGGCACATAATCCAAGGCCCATCCATCCATTCAGGTTGGCTACATGCAAATCCAATAAATTCTTCCAATCCATTCAAAAAATTTGGATTAAGCAAGCCATCTTTTATCCTTGCATACATCCACGAGCGAGGCTCACTCATTTTTGACCAACTTCTACAATTTATGGTAAACCATTAAAGAAAACCACAACATAAAGCTATATTAGTATTAAATATATAACTAAATTATTGTTTTGACACATCTAAGGTTAATGATAACTATTTAAATAATTTATAATGATAAATCAATTTTATTTTTCATGATTGCAATCAATTTATTAGGCCAGGCCCTACTAAGGTCCCTGCCCTGCAAGGCCATACTACGTGGAGTTCATGAGACTTCACAAGTATGCAAGTGTCCTAAATTAATTTTACTTTCACTTCATATATAAAAGGTAAGGCCCTATCCCATTCAAGATTATTTTCTATGATATGTTATTCTACTATTAATTATCATCATTTATGTTGAAATTTCAGAAGCATTTTCCTATATGTTCTCCTAAATGTGTGGCATATATGCCACACTAGGAGAACATATGAGGAAATATAAACCGCAATCTCAACCAACGATAACTAATAGCAGTCTAACATATCGCAAAAAATAATCTCAAACTGTCCACTAGGATAATTTGAGAATTTGCAAGACTAAGTCTTGCAAATTCTCAAACGTGTCTAAAGGTTATAGTGCTGCAAGAAATAATATTCAATTCCAAAAATAATCAAACTTATACTTGTGAAAGAGTTTTCTTGACTATTATACATATTTTGATTATGGTCTATAGTCACTAACTTTATAAGATTATTATGTCCAAGATAATAACCTTAATCCAATATTTATGCATAGTATTATCTAATAATACTATGGTTTTAATATTGGATAGGCTGGATTGAAATTTTCATAACACATCAATCGTGGCACATCTATTAAAGCCATACATAATCTCATTACAAAATTACATATCCCAATATATCATGTTCTTGTAACTTAAATCAAAGTCAAAGACAAAACCATTTCATAACAAAAATAAGATGCAACATATATGTAAGATGTTCAGTAATAAACTACCGTGCATAGTTTAACATGCTGAAAATTCAACAATAATTATATAAAAACTACTAATAAATCATGACTTAATAATTTAATACAAAAATACTAATTAATTATTTAGCAATTTATTTAATTAATTTACTATCAGAATCACTAATTAGCAAATATTATAATGATGTTATATTGCAATCATTTTGATTAGAATACCATAATTTATTATATTTTATTATATTATAAACTAATATGTTAATATATATTATAATATATTATTAATATTATATAATATAATTAATGTAATTATTACATAATTATTACATAATAAATTTTAATATAATTATTACATAATAAATTTTTTTGGGCCCGTGGTTGGGTTTTTTATGCCCGTGGCCTAGCCACGGGGTGTGGGCCGCGGTCGGCCTTGGAGAGGGTAGGGGGAGGGGGGGCTGGGTGGGGGGTTGTTTTAATTTTTTTTTTTGGGGCCGTGGCCAGCGACAGGAAGAGGGGGGTTGTTTTAAATTTTTTTTTTGGCCGTGGCCTAGCCAAGGTCCAGCCATTGGGGGAGGGGGGTTTAAAACTTTTTTTTGGCTTGGCCGTGGCCTAGCCATGGACTCTGGCCAGGCCACGGCCAGCTACGGCCATGGCCGGCGAGGACGGCCATGGCCACGGCCGTGGCTGGCGATAGGGAAGGGGGGGTGGGGGGTTCCGTGGCTAGGCCACGGCCGGCGACAAAGGAAGGGGGGCTTGGGGGGTTTAAACCTTTTTTTTTTGACCTAGCCATGGACTGCGGCCAGGCAGCTATGGCCGGCCACGGTCGTGGCCAGCAAGGATGGGGGGAGGGGGGCTGGGGGGGTTGTTTAAACCTTTTCTTTTTGGCATGGCCGTGGCCTGGCCACGGACTGTGGCCAGGCCACGGCTGGCCTTGGGGAGGGGTTTTAAACCTTTTTTTTTTTGGCCTGACTGTGGCCAGGCCATGGCCGGAGGGGTTTTAAACCTTTTTTTTTTTGGCCTGACTGTGGCCAGGCCACGGCCGGCCACGGCCGTGGCCAGTGAGGACGGGGGAGGGGGGGCTGGGGGGGTTGTTTAAACCTTTTTTTTTTGGCCTCACCGTGGCCTGGCCACGGACTGTCTAATCATAATGAGGAATTCAAATGTCTAAGATTGATGATATATCTAGGTGGCCAAGAAATTTTATCCCCAAAATTTTACTGAGCAAGAGAAAATTCATTTAAGATTTCATTTACAAAATTATAAACTAGTTGTAAACTCATTTGAGATTTCAGTTGCAACGTTATAAATTTCGTGTGCCTCATATCTAGATTTGCAGAATGCTAGATCAATTGGGTGAATTTTGCCGGGCTTAGCAAAGACATTCAAACAATGAGAAATAGCTACTGATGATAACCGCCTCCAATCAGTGGATTGATTAATAGGTTCAAATTTTATACAAATATTATCACAAATAACCCTCTATCCAAAATTCATACTAGAAATTATCTCTTATGCGATCCTCCATATCATCTGCTTTCATAACGCTTTCACAAAACCACACATGTGAGGTCTGAACACGTGCATATCTTATAGACATGTCAATCTAAGATAAATTCATGAAACAATAAGGGAAGTCCTTCGGTATAAATATTCTTTGAAGAGAGTATATGGTTTGGTTACTAGATCGATATCACAACTAAATTGTGATCACAACTGTCCAAGTTTTTCTATTGCTGACACTAAAGTCTTCTGATTTTTATTTAGCGCTGCTGTGCAAAAAGAGTTCCTTCAAGCTACAATAATAATTTTTAAGAAAGATTTTATTCACTAGTGAAGACCAAAAATCATCTGGAGTGTAAAAAATGAAAACAGAAAATGAGCAGGGCACTGGGTGGCTCCAACAACAAAAGTGTGATGGATTTGTCGATTTTTGGAATGGAGATTTGTGGTGGCATTGTTGGAAATATTTCTTTGCAAGGCTAAAAATCTTCTGCATTTATAAGCAATATTTTAGTTAGCATAAAACTCTGTTAGATTCTCGACAACATGAATCTATTAAATCAAACTATGAGTTGAGTTGTATTTAAAAGCGAGACTTTCACATGGTATTCAGAGGGTTACAGGGATTCAGGTCAGAAAACTTGGCTGGTTTAAAAACCTTGTCCACTGTGGTACCCCGGTGTGATAGGATAAAATGAAACAAGAATAACTCATGTGAGTCATGTCCTTTAACAAGAATGTAAACAGGAATGGCAAAATTCAATCAATTAACCATTGCAACATCAAGCATTTACAGGGAGCAAGATCTACCAAAACACACAAAAAAGAACATTTTCTGGATTTCAATTACTCAATCTTTTGTTTGCTCTTATATTAGTTTGAATGTCATGGTTAGTGCTCAACATTCTCATTGAATAGGAAACTGCAAATATCCATTCAGTGAGATTCATGGTTGAAGGCTAGGATGAATGAGAGAATGGAATTGAGATTGCTGGATGAATGAGATAAAGCTTAGATTAAGAAATCTTGAATCCAAAGTACTTTGATTAAGAATGTGTAAGCTAAGGTGTGGCACATCCAAAGTTCAGGAGAGTTACACGGGTTTAAGAGCTTAGGCTACATAAGTTCTCATGTTCCTAAGTCATTTGGATCGGCTTGTGACCCAAGAATAGAGAGCATGTGAGTCATGGGTGTACATGGGCTTGGGTTTGAGTGCTTTCTTGCATGGCTTAGAAGGAACTTTTTTGAAAGAATGTTTAATAACCTAATTGTAGGTTATGGAACTGGGTCTAGGGGGATTGGGCTCAGGTTTCTGGATAGACTTCCATATTTTAGGAATTTTGTTAGGGAGTTGGTTACAGGCTGGTGCAGATAAGTCTTATCATCCAAGATGGATGGTTATTTAAGGCTCTCTCTGAATGTAATCGATGAACTGAGACCTTAAAAATAAAGGCATTCTCTTTTCTTCTATATCCATCTATTCTTCTTCTCCTCTATCTTCTCTCATGTGCCTGATCTCGGCGGAAGCTGCGCAACAAGTGGTATCAGAGCTTCACCATACGAGATCAAAAGGATGGAGTGGTTTTGTGAAGGAATTCACCCACGGGACGAGTTCGTGGAGACTTAAGGAAGCTTTGTGATGTTGGATCCGTGAAGGATGATTTCTTCCAAGAAGACATCCTGACGAAAGCTGAGGAGACGCCCATGTTTTCTCCAAGAAGAGGCATTCAAGGCATTCCAACATTAATTCCATGGACGACGCACGGTTTGAGGAGGCATTCTAGCATTAAGACACAAGGAAGTGGGTGTTCCATTCCAGCATTAATTTTAGGTCAAAGTTTCACGGTCAACGGTGAGTCTCTCTTTACGGAAGCCTTGGTACGTTGAGGGAGCTGTTTAACGTGGAGTCAACTTCTTGAAAGGGGCTGCAGGAGAGGATTTCAATCAGGATTTCACCTCTAGGTATTTTTCTTAATTCATCTCTGTAATTGCTGTTTGTGGCCTGATCAACAATGAGTAGTGGAAGCAAAGTTTAGTTTAAAAAATTTAATGAAAAAGGGAGTTTCTCCATGTGGAAGGTGAGGGTTGAGGATTTACTAGTGCAAAATTTTTTTTGATGTTGCTTTGGAATCAAAGCCTGAGGAGATGTCAGAAGGGGATTGGTTGTCTCTTTAGAAGAGGGCATGTGCAGCGATCAGAGGGTATCTTGCTGATTCAGTTTTGTACAGTGTCCTAGATGGAAAGAAACCAAAGGGTCTTTGGGTCAAGTTGCATTCCTTATACATGGACAAAAATATGTGCAATAAACTTATGTTAAAAAAATAATTATATAGTCTTTGGATGCACAGGAAGGCGGGGATATTGTTCTTCATATTCAGAAGTATGATAGGATATGCAATGATTTAATGACTCTTGGTGTTAAGATGGAGGAAGAAGATAAATCTCTTCTCTTGCTATGTTCATTGCCCATGTCTTATGATCCTCTTATTACTACACTACTTTATGAAGATATTGTGTCTATGTTGAGATCCAATGAACAGCGGGGAAAGATAATATAGGAAGGTGTACCTCAGGAGGGCCTCACGGTAGGAGAGAGAACCGATAGAGGCAAGAAGGTCAGCAAGCATAGGGGCCGATCCAGGTCCAAATCAAAGAAAGGCAAAGGCAAGTTCAGGTGTTACAAGTATAATGGGGTTGGACACATAAAGAGGAATTGTCCTCTTTGGAAGAAACCTTAAGAAGAGAAGAAAGAGAAGGAATCTGTTAGTACTATTGAAGATATAGGGGTCGAGGAGGACCTCTTGGCAGTTTCAGATGCATACAAAGTACAGCAGATAGTTGGTTACTTGATTCAGCATGCTCACATTATTATACACCGCATCGGTCCTGGTTTGCAGATTATACTAAAATCGATGTGGGGAATATAATATTAGGGGATAACCATTCTTGCAGGGTGGCAAGAGTTGGCATAGTTAGGATCAAAATGTTTGATGGGGTTGTGAGAACTCTTACTCATGTGAAGCATGTTCCTAACTTGAAGAAGAACCTAGCTAGTGTCCTTGGGGTACCTGGAGAGGAATGAATTTGGTTTCAGTTGTCGTTCTGGGAATGGTATACTCAACGTCATGAAAGGTGCCATGGTTATGATGAGGGGGAAAAGGCTAAAAAATAATTTGTATCAACTGGTTGGGTCTGTGATGTATGGAGGGTCTGAGACAGCAGCAGCAGTGCACAGTTAGCAGGATATGTACCGCATGTGGCACTACCGTCTTGGTCACATAGGAGAGTGGGGCATAAGGGTGCTGATGAAGGACAGAAGGATTCCAGCTTTGGATGAGGGTGTTGCAGAGGTCTGTGAGCCATGTCAGATTGGCAAGCAACATAAGGTAAAATTTTCTACCAGTTTAGCGCACAGTACAGGTCCCTTGGAGCTAGTTCACAGTGATGTTTGGGGTCCAGCTCCAGTTTTGAGTAGGCATGGAGCCAGATATTTCATGACTCTGATTGATGATTTTTCAAGGAAGGTCTGGGTATATTTCTTGAAGGAGATAGGGAGATATGTAAAGGTGGTGTGGTCTGATAACGATGGAGAATTCACAAGTAAGGAGTTTCTGAAATTTTGCACAGACGAAGGCATCAAAAGGCAATTTTCTATGGTTAGAACTCCTCAGCAAAATGGAGTGGTTGAGAGAATGAACCAAACTCTCATTGAGAATGCTAGATGCATGAGATTGCAAGTAGGATTACCTAAAATATTTTGGGGACACAGTTGACACAGCAACCTACTTAGTGAACAGGTCTCCTCATTTCAAGCTTGATGGAAGGTTACTAGAGGATGTGTGGTCTAGTAGACAGGTGGAGCTTAGCCATATCAGAGTTTTTGGATGTACATCATTTGTACATGTGGATGCCAATCAGTGGACCAAGTTGGATGCCAAAGCCCAAAAAATGGTGTTCATTGGATATCTGCAAGGAGTCAAGGGATACAGGCTATGGGATCCCTTGGAGCAGAAGGCCACGATCAGCAAGGATGTGGTTTTTGATGAGAGCTCAGTCCTCAAGAAGCAGGAGGTGGTAGAGGTTCAGCCGGAGGCCCAGTCAGACATGGGTGGGCAGCAGAAGGCTTAGCAGGGCGCAACTGAGCAACTAACCTCTTATGATATTTTACCTTTTGTAGGATCGCCAAGAGGACATGAGATTTAGGTGGAGCATACTCCAGATATGTCTTCACATGCGGGGACCAGCCAGATGCATGCTTACGGTAGAGATGAGCAGAGGGAGGAGTCACATTCTGGGATAGGCATCGTTATTGCACTACATAAGCCAAAGAGGGTCATTCGGCAATCAGAGCGATATAGGTTTGGCGAGACCATGTCATATGCATTGGTGGCTGCCAGTGGAGGACCAGTTACCTACCAGGAGGCAATGAAAAGCTAGGATAGAGATAGGTGGGTCCAGGCAATGGCAGAAGAGATGCAGTCCCTGCAAAGAATCAGACTTGGCGGTTGATGTCACTGCCAAATCGAAAGAAGCCCATTAGTTGTAAATGGGTATTTTAGTGCAAAGAAGGAGCCACATAGAAGAAAAAGATCAGGTATAAGGCCAGGTTAGTGGCCAAAGGATTTTCTCAAAAAGAAGGCATTGACTACAATGAGGTATTCTCTCCAGTGGTGCGACACACATCTATCAGAATGTTGCTGAGCTTTGTAGCAGTGTAGAATTTGGAGCTGGAGCAGATGGATGTCAGGACGGCCTTCCTTCATGGGGATTTAAAGGAGGAGATTTATATGGAGAAGCCAAAGGGGTTCATAGAACCTGGGTCAAAGAAAGGTATGTCATTTGCAGAGATCCTTATATGGTTTGAAACAGTCACTGCGTCAGTGGTATCTGCAGTTTGATACCTTTGTGAGGAGCATTGGCATGTCTAGATGTGAGTATGATCCCTGTGTTTATTTTGAGATTTTAGAAGATAATTTCATATTATACTTGCTTTTGTATATGGATGGTATGCTAATTGCATGCAAGAGTAAAGCTGTTGTGGAGGATCTAAAGGTAGCATTGTCAGCTGAGTTTGAAATGAAAGATTTAGGTCCTGCTACACGGATTTTGGGGATGAAAATTTTAGGAATAGATACAGGAGGTTGCTTCATTTATCTCAGGGGACTTATATCAGAGAATCTTGGAGAGGTACAGTATGGATAGTGCAATGCCAGTCGCATTACCATTGGCCAGTCACATTAAGCTCTCCAAGACTATGTCACCAAGTTCTGAGATAGAGGCTGAGGAGATGTCTAGAGTGTTATGCTTCAGGAGTTGGCAGCCTCATATATGCTATGGTGTGTTGTAGGCCTGACCTTGCATATGCTGTTAGCCAAGTTAGCAGATTCATGGCTAGTCAGGGTAAAGCACATTGGAGAGCTCTGAAAGGGATCTTCAAATATCTTGTTGGTACAGTCAGTGTTGGTATATGCTATGGGTATAGTAGCATGGAGGATGGCACTAGACTGACCATGGAGGCTCAGGATCGAATAACAGGTTTTGTTGATGCTGACTATGGAGGTGATTTGGACACCAGGAGGTCGATGACAGGGTATGTCTTTATGTTGAATGATGGTCCAATATCATGGAGGTCAAGTCTGCAGTCAATGACGGCTTTGTCTACTACAGAGTCAGAGTATATTAGTATTTCAGAGGCTGCAAAGGAGGCTATGTGGCTGAAAGGTCTTGCACTAGAGATGGGGATAGCACGGGGGGTGATCAGGGTATTTTCTGATAGCCAGAGTGCTTTATGTTTGGTCAAGAATCCAGTCTAACATGCTAAGACCAAACATATTGACATCAGATACCACAGGATCAGGGAGCTTATGGAGGATGGTGAGTTGAAGCTTGTGAAAGTATTTACCAAAGATAACGCAACAGATGCACTTACTAAGGTACTACCTTGGGATAGCTTCTTCAGATATGGAGCACTAATGAGATTGATGGACCAGGTGGAGCTTACTATAACTTTGATGCACCAAGGTGGAGATTGTAAGCTAAAGTGCGGCACATCCAAAGTTCAGGAGAGTTACACAGGTTTGAGAGCTTAGGCTACATAAGTTCTCAGTTCGTAAGTCATTTGGATCGGCTTGTGACCCAAGAATAGGAGCATGTGAGTCATGGGTGTACATGGGCTCGGGTTTGAGTGCTTTCTTGTATGGATTAGAAGGGAGTTTTTTGAGAGAATGTTTAGTAACCTAATTGTAGGTTATGGAACTGGGTCCAGGGGATTGGGCTTAGGTTTTTGGATAGACTTCCATATTTTAGGGAGTTTGTTAGGGAGTTGGTTACAGCTGGTGCAGATAAGTCTTATCATCCAAGATGGATGGTTATTTAAGGCTCTCTCTGAATGTAATCGTTGAACTGAGACCTCAAAAATAAAGGCATTATCTTTTTCTTCTACATCCATCTATTTTTCTCCTCTCTATCTTCCCTCACGCGTCCGATCTCGATGGAAGCTATGCAACAGAATGCAGCTGACATGGCATAAGTGAAGAACGTGTTGATTATGGAGGTGGTCGTGAACAAGTGGAACATGCATCTTGTTAACAGCTTGCTTTAGATTTGGTCCATCACTTGTGATTTATTTATGTTGTTTGTTTCGAATAATCTGGCTATACTCTTGTAATTAGCTGTTAGAGTTGTTAGTTTCTTGGATGTAGTTATCTTATTTCCTGTATTTAAACTCTTGAGTAGAAGCAATAAAGGCAAGCTAAATTTTAACTCAAACAATTGTGGTTTAATTCTCGCCCTAAGCAGAATTCTATTTCCTTATAAACACTATCAGCTTTGATTGGGACCAATCGCTTAAAGACCCCATGCAAAATAAATTCTACCACAAGAAAACAAGAAGAAATGGCACTTGAATAGCAATAGATATACTGAGTTCAGCTCATTAACCTATCCGCATGTGAAGTGGTAGCACATATATCACACCTTAAATTTGAAGTTTATGAAGCAAACAGCCAAGCAAAAAGAAATCGTCATTCTTTCAGGGCATCAATAAAGCTCTTGAGATTCTTATTGGATGATCCTCCTTCCTTGATGCTCCTATCAGCAATATCCTTCCACATTAGAGCTCTTGCCTTTATCTCCTCATCCCTAAATAATTGGCAGACCTTCTCTTTGATCTGCTCCCTTGGGACAAGCCCTTTGTTATCAGGTTCTATTCTCAAGCCAGTCTTCCAGATGTCACAGATGTAGGTCTGGTTGAGGAACTGGTCAACAAAGCAAGGCCAGCAGAGGAAAGAAACTCCATTCTTCAACCCTTCCAATGTCGAATTCCAACCACAATGAGAGAAGAAGCAAGCAACAGAAGGATGTGCCAGTACCTGCTGTTGAGGAGACCACTCCACCAACTTTCCTCGCCCTTTAACTCGATCTCAAAACCCATCTAACCAGGTATCATCGATCCCATTTGTGAGGTTGGGTCTTACGACCCACAAGAATGAATGGCCGGAGAGTTCGAGCCCAAGCGCGAGCTCTTGGAATTGTTGGTGGTTTAAGACCGCTACGCTTCCAAATGCCATGTAAATGACCGAGTTGGCGGGTTGCTCATCGAGCCAACTCATGGAGGTCGCATCATCTGGCCAAAGATGCCCGACGGCCTTTCCAGACCATTGGCTTGTGAGCAGCGGTCCAACAGGTAGTAGATTTGGGCAGAAAGCGAATGATGATGGCTCGAGGTCATAGAATGAGTTGCAAATTATTGTTTCAGCAAGCTGCCTTGCCTCACCGTTGCTAATTACGAACTTTAAGAAGATTTATTGTGCTTGTAGATCATGGGGGATGTTCCAAGGAAAATTGCTTGTGTTCATTGACGGCATGCCAGGGCTCAGCTGAAAGGGCTCATTCCGTTTTATCGTTCCTGCATAAGATACATAAAAGAGAAATGGCTCATGATTTTTTATTAAATCTAGGAGCTTGTCCTCTCAATAGATAATTCTTTAAGTTTGTTTGCGATATGAAATGCATTGGGGTCAGAAGAATTGAAGGAATCGATCGATGGTGACCACCAAAACTTACCAATGCATCTTTTCCCTTTTTTTTTTCCAACCATTATCTAACTACATCTCCCATAGGTACGCTATTGCTATACATAAAACATATCATATAGTTAATGGATAAATTAAAAAATTGATATAATAAACTGAATGTTTATTTCTTTAAAAAATTTATATGACATATGCAAATATAAGTAATCAATAAAGAGACAGAGAAAAAATCTCATCTGATCCTTAACATCATTGCAAATGATAACATTAAAAGCACTGTTGATACCTTTTTTTTTTCAAGACTTTAAAAGAACCCTCCTTAAAAAAAAAAGCACTAATAACAAAATTCTTTCTCAAGATTTTAAAAGAACACTTCTTAAAAAAAGCACTAATAACAAAATTCTTTCTCAAGATTTTAAAAAAAATCCCTTCTCATAAAAAAAAGGACAGAGAGCAAAATTCTTTCTCAAGATTTTAAAAGAACCCCTAAAAAAAACTAATAAAAAATTCTTTAAAAAAAGAAAAAGAAAAAAAAGAACGTTTTGTTTTTTCAGGGAAATTGATCAAGCGGTGTCTCTTACCATCGGCTCTCAAACATCACAAGCACCGCAGTGGACGCAGGCCAAAGGCCGCTGAACAGATGCCAAACTTTCGAGCCACTGCGAGAGCCCACCCCATGTTCCAATCGGCGACGATTCGCGTGACCTTGTCACCTTCCGATGCGTTAATCTTTTTTATCAGTTCCTCGAGACGTCCAGGCATGACTTTTAAGAAACCTTCCATCAACTTTCCGGGATTGTCGGGGTCATCGTCGGGAGCCAACCCATCCGGAAGGGAAACCATCTCGATCCCTTCCACTCCATCACCACCTTTTTCGGACAAGGCAGCGATAATCCGACGTTGATTGAATTTAGTGTTGATGAATGTAACCTTGAAGCCATGGTCGACCAAAAGATGGGAGAGAGCCATTAAGGGGATAACATGGCCCTGCGCTGGGTAAGGGATGACAAGGGCATGAGGTTGTAATCCCCTAGAATTCTCAACTGCTCGTGAGAGTTATCACGAGGTCAGATGATAGACTCCAGATATTTGAATTCCAGGTATATCTTAATTGCTCATGAGAGTTATCACGAGATCAGATGATAGACTCTAGATATTTAAATTTCAAGTATATCTAATTACAGAGTCCCTTGATTTAGGGACTCTGCAATGCCTATAAGAGATGGTGTAGAACCTCCTTCCCACCATACGTGGACGCCCCTTCTCATCATCTCCTCGTGCGGACTTCTTCCCCAGCGTGCTTGTCTCTGGTAAGTCCTCTGGCCATGCATGAGAGAGAGAAAGATTGAGAGAGAGAAAGTAAAAAAAAAATAAAAAATTTGAAGAGGAGGGAGGAGCCGGGTTACAGAACCCAGCTCTCTCCCCTTCCCTTCTCCGTGACATTGGTTCAGGCCCGGCGGCGTGCCCGCCGCCTCGCCGGGCCTGAGCCCGGCCGACGACCCCACCGGCACCGGGGGCGGCGTCCGGTGGGTGCCGGAGGACGTGAGAGAGAAGAGGGTGGAGGAAGGAGAAAGAAGCGACGAGTTACCGACGGTCCGACTCTTGGTTCGGGCCCGGCCGTGTGCTCGCCGCCTCGCCGGGCCTGGGCCTTGGTCGGAGACCTCCACCGGCGCCGGGCGTGCGTCCGGTGGAGGTCCGGCCGGCCATGGTGGCCGGCCGTGCCGCCGGCGTGATCCATAGCCACGGAAACAGTGAGAGAGAAAGAGAGGGATAAGAGAGAAATTAGAGAGAGAGAGGAAGGGAAGGTCGGCTGCGGCAATGGCCGGCTTTGGTCCGGCTAATGGCGGCCGGACCGATGCTAATTTGGCCGGAATTGGCGCCGACACCGTGGAAGGCATGCGAACGATTAGAGAGAAGAAAGATTCAATTTGATAAATTGATGAGAGAGAGGTTGGGGGAGGCTGGCCACGGCGGCGGCCGGCCACGGTCCGGCCAACGGTGGCCGGACCGCCTCCAATTTGGCCGGCGGCGGCCCTGGCCGCCGGCACGGCATCCGGCTCCTCTGTTTCGTTTGAAACAGAGGAGCTGGGTTAAAAAGAATTAATGGGCCGCTGGGCCGTTTGATTTTGGGCCTTGTTGGGCCGTCTCTGAGCCCAGTTTGAGCGGCATTTTGGGCCCTGTATCGGGCCGAGAATGATAAAATAAATATATGGCCCGAATCAGGATTTATTCTAGTTTCTGGGAATAATTTTATTTCCCTATTTGGGTGTATACATTGAGAGATATTCAAACCCAAAGTTGGGCCCGTGAAGTGGTTTGGGTAGAGTTTAAGAATTATTTTATAATTCAGATTTTAGAAATTTAATAATGGAAAATGATTCTGTAGGTGCCCAGGAGTCCAATTAGCTGGGTTATCAAGTGAAATTCGTGTACTGTGGTAAGTAAGTCAAGTATTATAATTTTATTAATTATTTAATTTGTGAACTGTGAAATTACAGTTAAATATAATTATGCTAATTTGGCAAAATCATGTTATTACTATGATAATATGTAATCATGATAATGACAGTAAAACTTTATGTGTCACCGCGGTTCTCATATGACAGATTCTCACATTATCACATGACAGATTATCACATGACAGATGACAGATGACAGACACTGGTACCAGGACCCTTCCTCTTAGGGGATGTTTAAGAGGGCTACACATTATCACATGACAGATTCACACATGACAGATTATCACAAGACAGATGACAGATGACAGACACTGGTACCAGGACCCTTCCTCTTAGGGGATGTTTAAGAGGGCTACACATGATGTTTATTGTAGGGTCGTGGGACACATAAAGAAAAATAATGACAGTATAAACAATGTAATTGTTATTGAATTAAGCTAATTGATCTGATGACATGAACCTAATGATAGCCTGATAAATGAAATTTTGAAATTATATTAGGCTTACTTATTGAGTGTGAGCTCATAAAATTCTCATAATGTTTTTCAGAGCCTCAGGAATGAAGATGAATAATTGAGATAGAAGGAGTTTTCTATTAAGAAGACTTAGTTTTATCATTTTGATTTAGTTCAGATTTATTTGTAGGGCAGATAGCCCAAGACTGATAATTCTGGTTTGTAACAAATCATGGATATTGAATTTGCTTTATATTGATTTATGTGATAAGTTCAAGACGCCTTGCATGCCCGGCATGCGGTGGGTTGTCACCCTAGCTCAAATTTTTGGGTCTGGGGCGTGACAGAGGTGAACCCATTCCTACAGACTCTACAATGCCACTCCCGTTACCACTGCCTCTATTATATGTTAAAAATTTTAGCCACCTCCTATGCCTCTATTTATATGTTAAAATTTTAGTATATCCAAAGGTTCTCTCCAAATGTATTTATTGAGTTGCTTACTTTCAACTACGTAATATTCATTACATCATTGTTTGTGCTGCTTTTATTAGAATTTGGTTTAGAGGAAAAGAGGATTGATTTTATGGCATAAATTAATTGAGATTGAAATTGCAATGGTTTGATTTAAAGCACAAAGAATCATTTGTCCTATAATTTCATAGTATGCTAGAAACATATGGGGGCAAAAAAGAAAAGGTTTGAGCGAGCAGCAGGAGCATGTATTTTTAATAGGTAAAATGAAACCTATTGACATGCGTTTCATCCATGCAACCTGTGTTGGCATACGGACAATTAATGAAACCTATTGACAAGTAAACCAGCCAAACTGTATAGAATCTCACCCACATGTGCTAATTTAGGTGAGCTAGCTTAACTTGCCACCTTTGTAGTTAGCTGGGCCATGCCAACTCATGCATCATGTGCATTTAACCTTCACATAAGTCTCAACAATGTCATCATCCACCCCTTTTCAAGCGGCTTAGGACATTCACCTTTCAAAACTCATGCACATGTGTCCTTAATTATTTTCTGTCTGTCAATTAACTAATGAGTCAAAATAGAATGTAGTATTTGGAAGATGCCTAGAGAAATAATTCAACTTTGTGAAGATGTCTTGCTTGAACCCATCCCTTCTGCCACACTTTCTAGGAAATCTACCTCTCTATGGTCAAATCTAATGTGTTGTTGTGGCTTCTCAATGAATCTTAAAAAAAAAAAAGGAAATGTGCCAGCCAAGAAGTTCAAGAAAGATGGTATATTCTCTATAAAATTTTAAATAGTGGTGGACTGAAATTTCCCTTCTACAATTAGATTTAGCAAAAGGCAGCGCTAAAAAAGTTAAAATCTTCTTACGCTTGCTTTGAAAAATAAATGCTATGTAGGTGAAATATTTATCAAAAATAGCTAAAATGTTAGCATTAGTTATCACCTATACAGCTTATAATTTAAATTAGTTTCTCAGCTTCAAATTTGATACTTCTTTGCTAGAAGCTCATGAAATATGATGGAACTCAATGCAGTGCACTCTTCAATTTTATCTGTCGCTCTTTCTTTTGCCATGTCAGCCCTACGTACGTAAGCATCAAGTAATGGTAGAAAGGAAAAAATAACAGAGAGGCACAAAATTGAACGGCATGCATATAGCACGTCCTATCCAAATTCCATCTAATGAAATAAAATACTTTCTACTTTTAGTGTTTCTTCTTCTTCATCATCTAATTTAAGAGCTCTCTAATCCTCTTAGAGAAGTAAAAATATTAAATGATCTTTGTGAAAAGCAAGAAATCAACACTGCACTTTGCTAGCAAGTTTGAAAGAAGAATATTTCTTAAATACTTTTTTCTTCATGAATATTTCTTTATTAAAGTATTCTCTCTTTCCAACAATAAGGTATGTAATATTTGTGATGGTCACAAACTCCTTTTGAGCAGGCTAGTACCTTAACCATATGCCTCCTATCACTTTCATCTTGTAATTACATTTATTTTTTTATATAAATTAGGAGGACTTGATCCCTCCATTTACCATTATAAAATAAATGTAGTATTAGAAAAAGAAAAAAAAGGATTACATTTATTTTTCTACGTATTGTGTTCATCCATTCTTTAGATTGGCTAGTGAGCCTAATTTGATGATGATATGGAACTCTCCATGTACTACAATTTGGGCTTAATGAGGCATGGCAGATGATGCGGATGCATCCAGACTGGCATAGGGTTCAGTCTAAAGCAACGCAATACAAACTATCAGCCATCTGACCTGCAATATATTATATTTCAAGTTGCACCAGCCACCATTCACCTGAAAATGGTTGCCGCAATTGACCGACATTTATAGGAGTTTGCAAATTTAATAAGAAAACAGTCTCACTCTCGAAGAACCATTAATCATAATGAGGAATTCAAATGTGAGAAAATTCATTTAAGATTTCAATTACAATATTATAAACTAGTTGTAAACTCATTTGAGATTTCAGTTGCAACGTTATAAACTTGGTGTGCCTCATATCTATATTTGCATAATGCCATATTAATTGGGTGAATTTTGTCGGACTTAGCAAAGACATTCAAACAATTAGAAATAGCTACTGATGATAACCACCTCCAATAAGTGGATTGATTGATAGGTTCAAATTTTATACAAACATTATCACAAATAACCCCCTATCCAAAATTAATACTAGAAATTATCTCTTATGTCAACGATCCTCCACATCACCTGCTTTCATAACCCTTTCACAAAACCACACATGTGAGCTCTGAACACGTGCAATCTTATAGACATGTCAATCTAAGATAAATTCGCAAAACAATAGGGAAAGTCGTATAAATATTTTTTGAAGAGAATATATGGTTTGGTTACTAGATCGAGATCACAACTGTCCAAGTTTTTTTTTTTTGCTGACGCTAAAGTCCTCTGATCATTTTTATTAGCGCTGCTGATCAAAAAGAGTTCCTTCAGGCTGCAGTAATAATTTTTGAGAAAGATTTTATTCAGCAGTGAAGACCAGAGTTTCACCTGGAGTGTAAAACCTGAAAATAGAAAATGAGCAGGGCACTGGGTGGCTCTAACAACCAAAGTGTGACATATCTGATGATTTTAGGAGCGAAGATTGATGGTGACATTGTTGGAAATATTTCTTTGCAAGGCTAAAATTCTTTTACATTGATAAGCAAGACTTTATCCAGTGTAAAACTCCATTAGATCCCCTAAAATATGAATCTAATAAATCAAAGTTTGAGTTGAGTTGTATTCAAAAGCGATACTTTTACATGGTGTTCAAGGGTTGCAGGGATTCAGGTCAAAAACTTGGTCGGCTTAAAAACCTCATACACTGTGGTACCCTAGCGTGATAGGATAAAATGAAACAAGAATAACTCATGTGAGTGATGTCCTTTAACAAGAATGTAAATAGGAATGACAAAATTCAGTCAATTGACCACTGCAACATCAAGCAATTCTAGGGAGCAAGATATGCCAAAACACACAAAAAAAATATTTTCTAGATTTCAATTACTCAATCGTTAGTTTGCTCTTATATTAGTTCGAATGTCATGGTTTGTGCTCAACATTCTCACTGAATAGGAAACTGCAAATATCCATTCAGTCAGATCATGGTACAAGGCTGGGATGAATGAGAGAGCATGGTGATGGGAAAGAATCCATAAACGAGCAAATACTAGCAGACTGTAATACGTAGTGGAATAATAAATAAAATGTATAACCAAACAATCAACACATAGGTTCAGATGTATCCCTTTGAAGTCTGGTAGAACTTCTTCCTTGGAAAGAACTTGTAGCCCCTTCTCACTCATGTGTCCCAGTAGTTTATGCCACAACTCCATGCTGAAGTCTTTCTCTGTAGCATTCAACTGTTCACCATAAGCTTTAGCCTGCAACCTATATAAAGTGTGACATTTTTTTTCACTGGCTATAACAAGTGAACCTTTATTGAGCTTCCATTGCCCTTTATGAAATCTGCTATCAAAGTCTTCATCATCAAGTCTTCCAACTGAAATTAAATTTAGCCTCAAGTCAGCCAGATGCCTTACATCCTTGAGCACCAACTTATAACCAATATTGGTCTTCATGTGGATGTCACCAATGCCAATGATGTCTGCTGTGTCTTGATTTTCATCTTAACAATACCAAAATTTTAGTCTATAGGTAGAAAAAAACTTTCTCCATGTGTAGCATGATAAGAAGCACCTGTGTCAATCTTTCACTCATGATTCTGACGCTCACATAAGAAGATACCATCAGAAGTAGACAAAATCAAATAATTATCTCTTTGCACTATAGCTGTGATATTCTCCTTTGACTCTGTATCCTCCACTTCTTTTTTCTTTTTCTTACTCTTCTTAGGCTTCTTACACTGATTCTTGTAGTGCCTTTTCTCACCATAGTTGTAGCAAATAATATCTTTTCTTGACCTTGATTTGCTTCTACCCTTGTATGAATTGTCTCTATTTCCAGACTTTGACCGTTATCTATTCTCTGAGACAAGTGCTTGTGAATCAATCTGAGAAGTTGCTAAATTCTTTCTCCTCAACTCCTCATTCAACAAACTACCTGTTACTTGACTCATGGTGACAACACCGTCTGGTGCAGAATTATTGAGGGAAATCACCAGTGTCTTCCAACTTTCTG
Source organism: Calamus simplicifolius (assembly GCA_900491605.1). NCBI lineage: Eukaryota > Viridiplantae > Streptophyta > Magnoliopsida > Arecales > Arecaceae > Calamus > Calamus simplicifolius. Next base: position 109,241 of record UESW01002791.1, on the reverse strand, counting down.
GTAATGAACTGAGAAGTTACAATGCCTACAACTCATCATCAAAAGACATTTTCATAGAGGATAACTGGTTATGAATACTCTGTATTTCATTCAAATGCTCAGCAATAGAAGCACCCTCTTTATATTTTAGATTCACTAGTTTTCTGATCAAGAAAGCCTTGTTGCCAGCTATTTTTCTCTCATAGAGACTTTCTAACTTTTTTCTAAGAGAGTTTGCAGAAGTCTCAGTGGAAACATGGTGAAAGACACTATCATCCAACCACTATCGAATAAAACCGACTGTTTTCTGATCTAACATGATCTAAGCATCATCTGTCAATGTCATGGGCTTTGCTTTGACCCCTTCCAAAGGTTCATATAGATCCTTGCAATACAAGAGGTCCTCCATCCTTGGTTTTCATATCATCCAATTATTTTCATTCAGACTAATCATGCAGGAAACATTACCGGCTTCCATGCTTGCACACAAAAATTCACAGGCTTTGATACCAGTTGATGGGAAAGAATCCATATACGAGCAAATACTAGCAGATTGTAATACGTAGCGGAATAATAAATAAAATGCATAAACCACATAATCACAGAAACACCAAGATTTACATGAAAAATCCCTCCAAGATAAAGGGAAAAAATCACAGGCAAGCCAGTGAAGAAGATCTACTATAAAATAATAAATATCCAAATCTCAAAATCCCTTGCCTGGACTTAAGAAACAATCACAAGAGAATAATAGGGATATAAGGATTACATCACCAAAAAATACGGTCTCCTGTGTTACCTTCTTATTTTCTTTCCTTCTTCTTCTTCTTCTTCTCTTGTTTTTCTTCTGCAGTACCTTCACATGATTTCTGGAGTGGAAGTCCTCCCACATAGTCAAGCACCAAGCAGCAGCCCTTCCTTCTCTTCTTCTAGCAATCCTGCTCATAAAAAAAAGAGAAATACCCGCTACCTGCTCCACCTCTTTTTCCTAGATTTTTTTTACCCGACGGCTGCTCCCTGAAAAAGAGAAAACCAAAGAAAGAAGGCAGCTGCTCTCTCATGCTCACCCTCATGCTGCTGTGCCTCAAGATAGTAAGAGAGAGTGAGGCGCTCCCTATTCAGCCCTTTAAATTGGGCTATGGGCCCAACAACCTCCCCCTTCAGCCCATAAGGAAGGCTGTCTCATGCTTCCTTAGTGTGAAAATATACCGACCAACTGTCGGCATATCTCTTGCATACTTCCTAAGTGTGAACCCATGTGTTGATTGTTTGGTTGGCAAGCAACATAGAGTTTCTTTTGCTAGTCCTGCTTTATCTAAAAAAATGCATGTCTTGGATCGTATCTATACAGATGTTTGTGGTCCTCTGAGAACAAAAACTCCTGATGGATCTGTTAATGTTCCAGGTATTAGTTGTGCACTTTATTTTGTCACTTTTATAAATGATTTTTTCAGAAAAGTTTAGGTCTATGGTTTGAAGACCAAAGATTAGGTTATTAATGTCTTCAAAGAGTTTCATGCCAGAGTTGAAAGAGAGACATGAAAGAAATTAAAATTCATAAGGTCAGATTATGGTAGTGAGTACACATGGTTATTTGATAATTATTGTAGGTCACATGGCATTCAGCATGAGATGACAGTACCTAGTGTTGGGAATTGTATCCTAAAGCCAATCATTTGATGATTGTGCTAATGTAAATTATATATAAATTGATATATTAATAAAAGTTATTTGGTAGTTTATTCATTACAAGAACATCTTCTTAAAACTCCTAATAATAATGAAGCCCTCAGGATCTTCCTTCATGATAAAGGAGGATTTATCTATGAAGGTCCTCAAAAGAGTTCGCGACCAAATGATATACTATGAAAGGGCCATAGTACTATCAATTATAGGATGTTGTATATCATATTTGTTGGTTGTCCTCTTAACCAAGAAGTGTAGAGACACTGGTATGATATACAGGTGAAAATGTAGGAGTACATTTCACCGAACGTGACTCATTTTTGGATACTCTATTGTTAAGAGTTAATCCGAGAAGATATATGTATAAGTATCCTTCAAACCTGAAGATCACAACTGGTGACTTGCAAGCAACTCATTGTACTTAGGTGCTGGACCACTTGGATTTATAATCCAGCTACAAAAGGTTACTGGGTGAAGTCAAGTACTTGTGGTAGTCAGTTGTGAATCAAGATAGAATTTAACCTTTCCCGTTAAAAGAAGAAATGCTTGTGTTTCAATTTAGCAAGACCTTGGCTAAGGCACTTCATGTGAAAGTTACATGATCACTAAAATTGAAATCACTTTATGTATTTGCTATTTAGAGTTGACAGGCTCTTAAGTCATCCTTAGCATTTGTGGTCAAAAGGATGAATTATACGGTAACTGTTTCTTAGGGTTCTTGGAGTTTGCTCGGTAACTCTTCGACCTATCCGGACGTCGGGTTTCATTGCTAGATGGGCACATCGATTAGTATATAAAGTTGTTTCTATACTACCGGCTTAGGTTCGAACCTAGAGAGTCACATGCATAGAAGTTTTCTAGGATGATCTATTTGCTGATCAATGATTGAGAATCTTATATGATTTAATTAGTTAATTTGATTGATTGAATTATCTCAATTGGGTTAAGTACAAGTGAATAAGATTCAATTTGGTTTAAGTCTATTAGAAGGACTAGTCAATTTCAAATATTGATTTGAAATTAGAATTGATTTGGATTTAAATAGATTCAGGACTAACCAAATTTGATTTGGGCTAGGACCATGATCTATGTCGGTTCAGTCCAATAAATTTATATCATATTAAACCATCACCTGAACCCAAACCTCTCGCATAAGGATCTCACATGATGAGATGGCTGAAATCTCATCTCATAAGAGATTAAATTCTCATATAGAATTTAATGCCTAACATTAATCTTCTCCTGTTGGAATTCTAAGTGTTAGAATTCATGTACCTCTTTGGTTTTCACCGAACGTTAAAATTAGCCAAACATTGCGACTCTTTGGTTTTCACCAACATCGGAATTAACCAAACACCACACCTCTTTGGTTCGGCGTCTCTTTGCTTTTTATCGAACGGCGGAATTCTAAATGTTAGAATTCAATGGACTAGCTAAAATGAGACTATAAATAGAGGACATCCCTCACCAGATTACACAGAACAACAACACACGATATATCATGGATTGAAATTTTAAAAGATTAGAATAGAAAATCCTGGTGATTCTGATGTTAGCGGAAGCGTGGTGGATCTTGGAGGAAGATTCAAGTAGGAGGATTCAAGATCAGCAAAGTTATTTTTCACGAGCTAGCACTCCTAGAACTCCGATCATTCGGGGCTTCGCATGGATGATACTAGAGGCCGAACGATTGAACGGCTGCAGAGCATAAAATGATTTACCAACTGCCCTTAAGGTAAGTGATATGATCCCTAGATCTTAAGGCATGATTCAAGGCAAGAAGTATGACTTCTTACGTTGAGGATCAAGATATGATCTTGATGATTTTATTTATATGCATATTTTAGATCAAGTGATCCTATATATAAGGCAAAGATATGATCTTGATGCATATTAGATAGATTAATATGTAATCTTTTAGTTTCTGCATTGATAATAGTTATCAAATTTTAAAATATGAGTTTATCAATCCCTACAAATGGTATCAGAGCCATGGTTTCATCATTGATCTAATTTATTGCATGTAAATTAATGCTCTCATTAATTATGTAATCAAAGCTAAAACGGATCACAGGTCTATTCGGTCACTGATGGATTAAAAATCCAAATTACCCATTCAACGAGGTATTATGTGACATATTGCCGTGATGTTATGGTTCTTGATGTTTAGTCTAAAGATAATTTAAATTGATCTTTGGCTTCAAAACATAGATTACACACACTCTCAAATATGTTTTATATTTGATACATATTGATGTTGTATAAAAGCATTATATTTTCATGTTTAGTAAAAACATAGATATGAGATATGATGGGTTGTAATCTATGTTATGAAACATACAAATATTTATGAGAGTTTATTTGAATGTCAAATATTAATTCATAATCTTTTTAGATATGATCTAAATATAGGAATTATGAGTAGTAACATAATGCAAGTTATGCTTGATTGAAATATATGACATGTAAACATGAAATATATTTAATCTTTTGGGTTAGCTAAATCGGGTTCATAAAGGGTTAGACCCTAAGGTTTAAATCAAATGGACTAAAAGAGTATTTGATCAAATCTAAATTAATTAGATTAGGTTAAGAATGCTCTAAATCAAACAATAGTTGTAGTTGATCCTGTCCTTCTCTTTGATTAAACCAAATGGAAGTAGATGAGGCTCCATGGTTGAGCATGAATTTCTTAGATGGTCAAATCAAATTGGTTAACCATATGATGTCAAGGTGAGTTGGCAAGTTGCTTTAGGATCAACGATCGAATGATTTTTAATTGGAGCTACTCGTATTGATGCGTCTTTAACGAGTTAATGGCATATCCCTCCCATCGATCTCACTTACCTGGTCAATATGGTGAACCATTTATGATTCTGATCATTTACCTAATTCGGGTTGACCCATGCCTATAAGGAAATCAGTCTGACTAATTTAGGCGCCACTTAACCAGACTTAATCTTGTTTCATTCTACTGATTTCATAGGTTCAGTAGGAGAACTTGATTAGTCAATTTGTCTTCAGATTATTAAATTCTCTAAAATTATTAGGTCCTTAAAATGAAATAGTTATATGATAACTATATCATAGCCTCCCATTAAGGTGGGTGATAATGAGTCTGATGTCTTGATAATCATTGGAGGCACTCCATGCCTGGTGCTTGTCAACCATCGGAATTATCATTCATTATATGATAAGTCAGCGTAACTATTAAATAGACAGTCAGGTGGGCTGAGCTTCACTCGGGCTTGGTTGTCTATTGATAGGTTACACTGATTATATCATTTAATGGTTGGACCTAACGAGAACTTTCAGTGGAGGCACTCCATGCCTGCTGAAGAGGTACATGGGGCAAAACTGAACACTAAGAATTATTTTGGGAAATAATTAGTTTTGAACCTACTCTTAGATGCATATGGGTTGGCCAAGCTTCACTTGGGCCTGTATGTAGTCTATGTAGATCTTAGTGCCCACTAAAGAATTAAGAATAATTCTTCGAATTGGGGTGTAGAGGCTGCCAATTTGAACAAAATAGTGAAAGAATCTTTAGACTAAAGTCCAAGTCTTTAGACTGAATCAATTTATATACTAATAAACTTTAGTTTTTCCTTATGCAGAAAATAGCCACTAATTTATCATTAAGGTCCCTATTGGATAGTGACAAGTTGAATGGTTCCAATTTCAATAGCTGGTTCAGAAAACTTAAGATCGTCCTTGAGCATGAGAGGATTCTATATATTCTGAATAATCCTGCACCAAAGATACCTGATGCAAACACCTAAAGTTCTGACAAAGACACTTATCAGAAGTGGCTCAATGATAGAACTAGCGTACGTTGCATCATGCTAGCAGTAATGAACGATGAATTCGGTCGCTGGTTCGAGAATGCTCAGCTAGAAGAAACTATTCAAGCGTTGAATGAATCTTTCGGCACACCCGACGACATTGAAAGGCACAAGACTAGTTGTGCTATTTTTAATGCTCGAATGAGGGATGGATCTCCTATCACTGATCATGTATTATACATGATCGAGAAGATAGAACTGCTAAGCAAGCTCAGCTTTCCCCTACATGAGCAGTTGGGAAAAGATGTGATCCTGAATTCCTTGCCTCCATCCTTTGACCTTTCCTTACTCATTTTCGAATGACAAAGCCTGCAGTCAACTACCATGGTTTGTTGGGGTTGTTACAGAACTTTGAGAAGAACAACCAGCTCTCTAAGGGTTTGGTTAATGTGGTTGAAGGATCTAAGGTAGGGCGTCAACCCTTTGGGAAGGGAAGAAGAAAAAGAATAAGAAAAAGATGCAACATGCTAGGACATCGATAAGTGGTCAGATGCAGAAAGTTGATAAAAGTCAAGCTGAATCTTTCATTGCAAGATGCAAGGGCACTGGAAGAGGAACTGTCCTCTTTACATTGCCACACTTGATCAAAATAGGCCAAAGAAGAAAAAGGGGCAAGATGTTGCTCAACAAGGTATTTATATGATAACACCTTGTAATTTTTTTGTATATGATAATCAGACCTGGGTATTGGATACCAGAAGTCCTTTAACATTTGCAATTCATTGCAGGGACTACATATCACTAGAAGATTTGAGGACAATGAAAGATTCCTTAATGTCGGCGATGAAGATTAGTTCCAATTCTGGCATTAGGAGTTCTTGAAATAGTTTTCAATAGAAATATCATTATACTAAATGATTGTCATTTTTGCCCAATGTTCTTGTTGAACATAATTTCTGTAGGCCTTCTGGCCAAAAGTCATTATAAAATTTTAATAAAGGATGTTACTTTGAATATCATTATGAATGGAGTTACTGTAATGACTGGGCATTTATCTAATGACATTTATATATTATCATAGCCTGTAAATGTAGTATACAAATCAAGTAAGCACCCTAGAATAACTGATGTTATAGATATTTATCTTTGGCACCATCGGCTGGATCATATCAACAAGAATAGATTAAACATGTTAACTTAGGAGGGCATCCTTCGAATTGATGATTGTGAATCGTTAACTACATGTGAATCATGTCTTCTTGGTAAAATGACCAAGTCATCTTTTACTGGAAAAGGTGAAGAGTCAAAGAGCTATTGGGTCTAGTACATACTAATGTATGTGGACCAATGAGTACTTATGCCAAAGGTGGATATTACTACTTCATTACTTACCTTTCTAGGTTCGGTTATGTCTATCTTATGCGACATAAATCTGAATCATTTGAAATGTTCAAACTATATCATAAAGAAGTAGAAAAATAAACAGAAAAATTTATTAAGATCCTTCGATCAGATCGAGGAGGCGAATACCTTTCCAATGACTTTGTGATATATTTAAGGGAGAATGTGATTCTCTCCCAATGGACTCCTCTTGGAATACCGCAGCATAACGGTGTGTCCGAAAGAAGGAATCGAACTCTGTTAGACATGGTTCGGTCCATGATGGGTTTTGCAAGCTTGCCAATATCATTTTGGGGATATGCATTAGAACTAGCTTGTCATATTCTTAATAAGGTTCCAAGTAAGTCTGTTTCTAAAACTCCACATGAGATGTGGTATGGACATAAACCGGTTATCACCTATCTGAGAGTCTGGGGGTGTCCGGCTTATGTGAAACATGCAAAATCAGACAAACTTGAATCCAAATTTGACAAATATTTTTTTATCGGCTATCCGAAAGAAACCAAAGGATATTACTTCTACAATACTGAAGAACAAAAGTTGTTCATTAGTAATAGAGTAGTTTTTCTTGAAAAGGAGTTCCTTAGTGAAGGAACAAATAGCTCTAATATTGAACTGAGGAAGTTCATCAAGTAGAAGGAACAACACAAACCAGTGAACCCTTAGAATCTGAGTTGATTAGATCAAACTCAAAACCCATTTTAGATGCACCATTAAGGCAATCTGGTAGAGTACCACATCAACCGGATAGATACTTAGGTTTCTTGGTCCAGAATGAAGATCCTGTTGAACTCAATGAGAACAACGAGGATCCGATCACCTATATGGATGCTATGCAAAGGACTGACTCTAATAAATGGCTTGATGCCATGAAATCCGAACTTGATTCCATGAAGGACAATAATGTATGGACATTAGTTGACCCACCCGAAGGGATAAAACCCATAGGGTGTAAGTGGGTTTTCAAGAGGAAAAGAGGCGCAGATGAAAAGTTGAGACCTATAAAGCACGTCTGGTTGCTAAGGGGTATCGTCAACGTTATGGTATTGACTATGATGAAATGTTTTCTCCTGTGGCAATGCTGAAATCCATTCGGATTATGCTAGCTATAGCAGCACACTTCGATTATGAGATTTGGCAAATGGATGTTAAAACCGCTTTTCTAAATGGTGATTTAGAAGAACAGGTGTATATGATACAGCCTGAAGGTTTTATATCTAAAGACAAGTCTAAAGTGTGCAGGCTACAAAAGTCTATTTATGGACTTAAGCAAGCATCTAGGAGTTGGAACATACGATTTGATAAAGTGATCAAATCTTATGGCTTTATTAAGAATAAAGAAGAACCTTGCATTTATAAATGGGCTAACAATTCCGTTATTGTATTTCTTGTATTATATGTGGATGATATTCTCTTAATCGGGAATGATGTCCCTGCATTACAAGGAATAAAGACATGGTTATCATCATAATTCTCCATGAAAGATCTGGAAGAAGCATCCATACATCCTAGGGATGAAGATCTATAGAGATAGATCTAAGAGGATGCTTGGTTTATCCCAATCTACGTACATTGACACCGTGCTAAAGAGGTTTAGCATGGAGAATTCCAAGAAAGGCTATCTTCTGATAGGCCATGGAATTCATCTTTCTAAGAAGGATTGTCCGACAACTCCTAATGAAAGAGAACGTATGAGTTAAATTCCATATGCTTCGGCAGTGGGATCGATTATGTACACCATGACATGTACAAGACCAGATGTGGCATACTCACTAGGAGTAGTGAGTAGATACCAATCTGATCCAGGAAAAAAATACTGGCAAGTTGTTAAGACAATCCTTAAGTATTTGAGAAATACTAAGGACCAGTGGTTAGTCTATGGAGAGTCTGATTTGAAACTTGTTGGATATACTGATTCCAGTTTTCAATCAGATCATGATGATAGCAAAAGTGTATCGGGTTTCATGTTTATCCTAAATGGTGGAGCTGTTTGCTGAAAAGTTCCAAGCAACATACAGTGGCAGATTTGGTGTGCGAGGCAGAGTACATCGCTGCATCAGATGCTGCGAAAGAAGCTGTGTGGCTGCAAAAGTTTATCTCCGAGCTTGGAGTGGCACCTTCCATAGATGGACCAGTCCTGTTGTACAGTGACAGCACTGGTGCCATAGCTCAAGCAAAGGAACCATGAGCACATCAGCGCACCAAGCACATACTCGGTTTCATCTTATACGAGAGATTGTAGACCGAGGTGACATAAATCTTCAGAAGATTGATGGAAAGGAAAACCTAGGTGACCCATTTACTAAAGCACTCAGCATCAAGGAGTTTGATGACTATAAATTGAAGATGGGTATTAGATACTGTAATGAGTGGCTTTAGGCTAAGTGGGAGTTTGTTGGGAATTGTATCCTAAAGCCAATCATTTGATGATTGTGCTAATGTAAATTGTATATAAATTGATATATTAATAAAAGTTATTTGGCAGTTTATTCATTACAAGAACATCTTCTTAAAACTCCTAATAGTAATGAAGCCCTCAGGATCTTCCTTCACGATAAAGGAGGATTTATCTTTGAAGGTCCTCAAAAGAGTTCGCGACCAAATGATATACTATGACAGGGCCATAGTACTATCAATTATAGGATGTTGTATATCATATTTGTTGGTTGTCCTCTTAACCAAGGAGTGTAGAGACACTGGTATGACATACAGGTGAAAGTGTAGGAGTACATTTCACCGAACGTGACTCATTTTCGGATACTCTGCTGTCAAGAGTTAATCCGAGAAGATATAGGTATAAGTATCCTTCAGACCTGAAGATCACAACCGGTGACTTGCAAGCAACTCATTGTACTTAGGTGCCGGACCACCTGGATTTCTAATCCAGCTACGAAAGGTTACTGGGTGCAGTCAAGTACTTGTGGTAGTCAGTTGTGGATCAAGATGGAATTTGACCTATCCCGTTAAAAGGAGAAATGCTTGTGTTTCAATTTAGCAAGACCTTGGCCAAGGCACTTCATGTGAAAGTCACATGATCACTAAAATTGAAATCACTTTATGGATTTGCTGTTTAGAGTTGACAGGCTCTTAAGCCATCCTTAGCATTTGTGGTCAAGAGGATGAATTATACGGTAACTATTTCTTAGGGTTCTTGGAGTTTGCTCGGCAACTCTTCGACCTATCCGGACGTCGGGTTCCATTGCTAGATGGGCACATCGATTAGTATAGAAAGTTGTTTCTATGCTACCGGCTTAGGTTCGAACCTAGAGAGTCACACGCATAGAAGTTTCCTAGGATGATCTATTTGCTGATCAACGATTGAGAATCGTATATGATTTAATTAATCAATTTGATTGATTGAATTATCTCAATTGGGTTAAGTACAAGTGAATAAGATTCAATTTGGTTTAAGTCTATTAGAAGGACTAGTCAATTTCAAATATTGATTTGAAATTAGACTTGATTTGGATTTAAATAGATTCAGGACTAGCCAAATTTGATTTGGGCTAGGACCATGATCTATGTGGGTTCAGTCCAATAAATTCAGATCAGATTAAACCATCACCTGAACCCAAACCTCTCGCATAAGTATCTCACATGATGAGATAACTAATGTCTGAGAGATTAAATTCTTATATAGAATTTAATGCCTCGTTGGAATTCTAAGTGTTAGAATTTATGTCTCTTTAGTTTTCACCGAACGTCGGAATTAACTAAACGCCACTCTTTGGTTTTCACCGAACGTCAGAATTAACCAAGCGCCGCACTCTTTGGTTTGGCGTCTCTTTGCTTTTTGCCAAACGGCGGAATTCTAAATGTTAGAATTCAATGGGCTGGCTAAAATGAGACTATAAATAGAGGACATCCCTCACCAGATTACACAGAACACAACACACGATATGTCATGGATTGAAATTCTAAAAGGTTAGAATAGAAAATCCTGGTGATTCTGGTGTTAGCGGAAGCTTGGTGGATCTTGGAGGAAGATTCAAGTGGAAGGATTCAAGATCAGCAAAGTTGTTTTTCCGCGAGCTAGCACTCCCAGAAATCCGATCATTCGGGGCTTCGCATGGACGATACTAGAGGCCGGATGATTGAACGGCTGCATAGCATAAAAGGATTTACCAACTGTCCTTAAGGTAAGTGATACAATCCCCAGATATAATAAACTTGTCACCATGTATAGCTCTAGATGATGATGTTGCAGAGCGTGTATAGTCAGGGAAAGATGTCTCTTACAAGCACTTGAGAGTGTTTGGTTGCCGTGTATTTGCACGTGTTCTAGATATTGAGAGGTCCAAGCTGGATGGTAAGACAAAAGAATGTGCTTTGCTTAGTTACTCACATGATGACTTTGGTTATAGACTTTGGGATCCAGAAAGGCAGAAGGTATTTAGAAGCAGAGAGTGGTAGTTTTTAAAGATCAAACCCTTCAAGACTTCAAGAAGGAGGTGCCAGTCAAGTCTTCTACAGGAGGATTGGCGATTTACTCCTCTAGTATGTCAGGGTGATGGGGGAGATGTGTAAGAAAATAGTGCAGGACATGTTGAACATGAAGGAGATCAGGAGCAACCTTCTACAGAGCCTCAGCTGAGAAGATCTACCAGACAACGTCAACCTTCCAAAAGGTATTCTACAGATGAATATATAATGCTTACTGATGCAGGTGAACCAGAATGTTACTAGGAGGCAGTTGAAAGTGAGCAGAAAAAGGAGTGGTTAGTAGGTATGCAGGAAGAAATGGATGCCTTACAGAAGAACCACACATATGATTTAATGGAACTACCAAAAGGAAGGAAGGCTTGAAAGAACAAGTAGGTTTTCAGATTAAAGACTCAACAGCAGTGTTCTCAACCAAAGTACAAGGCCATATTGGTTGTGAAAGGCTTTGGTCAAAAGAAAGGTTGACTTTGAAAATACTTTTTCTCCTGTTGTTAAAATGTCTTCAATTCGTGTTGCTCTAGGTATTGCTGCTAGTCTAGACTTGGAGGTTGAGCAATTAGATGTAAAGACAGCTTTTCTTCATGATGATTTGGAGGAGAAAATCTATATGGGGCAACCAGAAGGCTTCAAAGTCAAAGGTAAAGAAAATCATGTCTGTAGATTGAAAAAAAGCTTGTATGGGCTGAAGCAAGCTCCATGGCAGTGGTACAAGAAATTTGATTCATTTATGGCTAAAAATGGATACAAAAGAATGGCTTCAGATCATTGTGTGTATATCAAATGGTTTAGTGAGGATTTTGTCATACTCCTACTTTATATTGATGACATGCTTATTTTTGGAAAAGATATGTCTATGATTGATAGGTTGAGAAGGAGCTAAGCAATTCAATTGCAATGAAGGATATGGGACCAGCAAAGCAAATACTGGGCATACAGATTCTCATGATAGACGAACCAAGAAAATATGGTTGTCATAGAAAAAGTACATTGAGAAGGTATTGGATAGGTTTAGTATAAGCAATGCAAAACCAGTTGTTTCTTCTCTTGCAGGTCACTTCAGGTTGTGCTTAGAGCAGAGTCCTTCAAGTGATGAGGAGAAGGAGAAAATGAAGAAGGTTCCTTACGCTTCAGCAGTCAAAAGTTTGATGTACGTGATGGTATGTACGAGGCCAGACATTGCATATGCAGTGGGTGTTGCTAGCATAAATCTTGGTGTTTCTATGATTGTGTGATTTGTGCATTTTATTTATTATTCCGCTGTGTATTACGGTCTACTAGTATTTGCTTGTATACGGATTAAATTGGGCTATGGGTCCAACACATGGAACCTGAGATTGCTGGATGAATGAGATCAAGCTTAGGTGAGCCAGACGGTGCAACCTGAAGGTTGAGAAAGCATTTAAGCTGTGAGGGAAAAGGAATGAGGGCAATGGAGGGTCATGAGAGTCAAGCATGGAAGGGTAGAAGGGGGGTACATATTGGTCCCCGCTGATGTAGGGCCAAACATAAAGGATTAATTATGAAATGACAGACCAACCAATCTTAAAACAGATGGACCTGAAGAAGCTAAATGTCAACTCAAGTCATTAATCATGCAGCTATAACATTTGTGCTGACAGAAGTCTGCCTTTTGCTAACCTCAAACAACGGAACAAACCGCTTGGAACAAAATAGGTGATCAACAACTAGATTCGTGCAAGATAATTTGTTATTCCGGACAAAGCCATAGAACTGTAACAAAATTACCACCATAAATTTTCATGGCTATCCAATTAAATATAAGCAATGCACAAAGCTTGCAATCAGTAAGAAATGAACAAACAAAACAATTTGATCCCCATCCGCCACTTACAAGTTATACTGCCAAAGAAGTACCATTGAATCCCTATCATATTTTCTGTAAAATGCAAAGATTTTAATTTTTTTTTTTGTATCACTTCATGTAATATGGTCTAATCCTAGTAATATGACAAAAAATACAAGTGTTCAATCTCTTTACCAAGATCCAGCAAATCATACAAAAGATCATAGCGGATAACTGTGGATCATGGACTGAAATTACCATTGTTTGCTGGCCAAGCGAGAAGGCCCAAAGTAATTTGTAACTAAACCCATGACTGCAAACCTGAAAGAGATTAAGTCATTAGTATATTCCTCTATCTTCCCTCACGCGCCTAATCTCGGCGGAAGCTGCGCAATAGAATACAACTGACATGGCATAAGTGAAGAACGTGTTGATTATGGAGGTGGTCATGAACAAGTGGAACATGCATATTGTTAATAGCTTGCTTTAGAACTACAAGAAAAATGGTCATTGCAAGGGATTTGTGAGGGAAAAAGAAAAAAATCCGTCGGAAATATAAGTCGTGAACAAGTGGAACATGCATATTGTTAATAGCTTGCTTTAGAACTACAAGAAAAATGGTCATTTGAAAGGGATTTTGCGAGGAAAAAAGAAAAAAAAATTCATCAGAAATTTATATTTCGGACGGATTTCGACGGATAAATGGTCGTTGGAAAAACCCTCCTTGGAAAATTTTTCAGGGAATTTATTTCCGACGAATTTATCCCTTGGAAATTTCGATGGATTTTCCGAGGAAATTTTCCAAGGGATTTTCGATGATTTTTCGAGGGAAAATTTTTATTTTTGAGGGATAATTTTCGAGGGATTTTCCGAGGATTGAGGGATTTTCCGAGGGCAATTTTCGAGAGATTTGCCGAGGGAAAAAGGGATTTTCGAGGGAGTTTCGAGGCAATTTACCGAGGAAATTTTTGAGGGATTTTTGAGGATTTTGCGAAGGATTTTTGAGGGAAAATTTTCAAGGGATTTTTTGAGGGAAAATGTCCGAGGGATTTTGCAAAAAAAAAAATTTAAGGAATTTTTCGAGGGATATTTTAAATTTTTAAATAGCTTTTCTTTATTTCAAAAAAATTATCCCTCGCTAAATAAATATCCAAATGCCTTTTTTTAAAAATACACCTGATTATATATATACAAATTATCCACAAGTTTCATCATATCCAAGGGTTCATAACAAACTCATAACAAGCTCAAAAAAGTTTATAGCAAGTTCATCATATCCAAGTTCATAACAAGTTCATAACAAACAAGTTCAAAAAAGTTGTACAAGTGCCATCATATCCAAAGTTTCATAAAAAGAAAAAAGTATCACAAATAAGTATCATTCCAATTATAGAAAAAGATAAAAATTATAAATCCTCCTTATGATCATCATCATCGACATCGCAATCATCATCATTTGCAGAGGTAGCAGCTGGAGATGGTGTTAAAACTGTAGATGGATTAACCTGCATCTTTTCCATCATAAGATGCATAAACTCCTTGGTACGGGAAATTCGAGCAGATAGCTCATTGTTTTGAGATGCTAATTGACTGTTCTGATTAGCTATCCTCATTTCGGATAGCCAACCCCTCATTTCAAACCACTAACTCCTCATTTCAGACAGAAACAGTCTCAAATATATTATCCTCTCCCACTCCTGAATCCACTCCTCAGGAACTCATGAGGATGTGCGGCTAGAAGATGAGCCTGTCAGCAAGCTAGCATGGGATCCAAGTCCATAAATTCGTCCCTTATTTACCCCAACTATCTCTTTCCATATATGTATCATGGAGGGCTGAGGCTGCTGCTGTGATGATTCCGCACCATCCTTTCCAATTGAGCTTTGACTTGATTCCACCTCTTGCCATCTTTGTATAAAATTTATCTGTAAAAGATATTAGATACAATTAGTTAAACATACAAATAGTATAAATATATGAATTAAAGTAGATTTTTTTAAATACTCACATGTGATGTCTCTGCCTTTTTATTTACCCACTGATTGCCATCCTTTTTCTTTTGATGGGTGTGTCTGAAGAGCTTACCTAACGTAGGTGCTCGGTTTAACTTCTGTGTCTAAATTTCATAATATAAAAATATTATCAATTTTTTTAAAAAATTATATGAAATAAGAACAACATATGTAAAGAAAAAGATATTACCAAATTAGAAGATATTACTAAATTAGAAAAAGATATAATACCATGGTATGGCATTATCGATTCAATATTAAATGTAAAGTTAGATAGAGGTGTATTTATGAACATGTACAAGTACTACTATGGTATGATAGAATGATAGATGCATGCATTGTTGGGGAGACAAGTGGAAGATGCCAAATGTTACCTAGCAATATTATGGAGCAGCCATCTTGATCCCCATCTCGAGATGTTCAACTAAGTGCTGACAAATACATGATCTTCATGATCAGGAATGTTGGATGATGTATGCAATGTGTCCTAGTGACATGCATATAAAGATTAGCTGCAACCAGCAGCATCCCTGTGTCATCAATAATCACATGGTGACTTGTCATTTGTGGACATCTTGACTTGTTTACAGCATCAGATTAAAAACTGTAACTACATATTTGACTTCATTAGATTGACAATGATATATCTTAATCCTGCATTGCATGGAGTTGGATATAAGCAATTAAGCATTAGGTGCAGATACATGTTTAAGTATCTGCTCCTAACTCTAAGAATCCTTCTTATAGGCCTGTACCCAAGAGGACTTATATCAATACCCATATCTACATATTAGGATATACAGCGGGATAACTCTAAGGATCCATGTAGCATAGCTTTTACATATCATGTCCCTTCTAGTGGAAGGAAGAAGAAATGAGTCCATTTATACCATATGTCAGATCCTAATGTCCTAACCACAAGGGTGCAATAAAAGCCACTTGAGATCCTAATGTCCTAAGCACAAGGGCACAATGAAAGCTGTGCGAGATCCCAATGTCCTAACCCCAAGGGCACAATAGATGTCCCCAAACAAGTTATCTGGTTATCCTCCATCATATAATTTTTAATCAGAGATATAACAAAAGTATGCCAATTGGTTTAAAGGTTTTGGAAATTTCACATCAAACTTTGTCAAAAACAAGCCTGCAGTCCATTGATTCATTAATAGCACTTGATAAAAGCAGGAGAGCATTATCAAGAAAGCATCAAACATTGATCGTAACATTCCAAGATATCGGGATTCATTGTATAAGGACAACAGAGAGAACAAGATATGTTGAAGTTAAGCTTCTGCATACCCATGCCAATCTCCAATGTTCCCTCCACCATGTCGGTAACATTTTTCTCCATGACCATATTCAATCAATCAGCCCATACACCATATAAAAGTGCAAAAATCCTTTATTCTTTTTAACTAATAATTTTACAAAAGAATTGGTTGGCAGATTCTGTGGCCCTATTATTGCAAATAAGATATTGAAATCTGAAGGTACATCAAAAGATTCAGTAACAAGAACCTGAAGTTGAAACATTGGACCTATTTCTTTGTACTGAATCATAGAAAAGTTGTTACAACATAAGTGGATTTGAAACTTGATAACACTACAACAAAAATTCATTTTTGCAACCCTTTTTTCCCGATGCTAGGGTGTAGCGTTGGGAAATAGCGCAGACCGACGACGCTTTTTAATAGTGTTGGCATATTAGTTACGTTTGCCGATGCTTTAAAGTGTCGCCATGGTACGATGCTTATTAGCGTCGTCTGATTAAGCAATAACAAATTTTGCTGATGCTTTAAAAAAGCGTCGGCACACGACGACGCTTAAAAGCATCGGCATATATCGATATATATATTTGCAACCGAGCTTCCTTCCTTCCCCCGTGCGTTCTGTGATGCCCTAGCTGCCTCCCCGCCGCGCGCGATCTTCCTCTTGCCAACGTGTTCTGGATGCCCTAGCTGCCTCTCCGCCTCCTCCTCTATGGACCGGAAGATTGAAAGGAAAATCCGAGACTCTGCGACTGCCGCTGCCCCCTCACAGCCTCCTCCCATCCTCTCCTTCTCTAGGTATGTTTCATTCTGTTTGGATTAAATTAATCGTGAGATTTGGGGATTCATTGCTCAACGGAACATGTTTGTGAGATTTGGGGATTCAGTGCAATTAGGATAAGATTGATATTGTTTAGAATTTCATTAAATTGTAATACTTAAAGATGATGTACGTATTATCAAACTCAATGTTATTCTCTTTCAATCAATAAAAAAAATTTACTGGAATTTCTCCCTCTCTTCAAGAATTAAATGATTCTTCTTTCTCTGAGTTTTTCTCTTTTTATAATTTTATTTGAGTCTGTATATGAGATAGAATTTCTGATGTTGCCAGCATGAGGGTCAGAAATTTACCTTAGGACAGTACCTAACGCGAGCTATTTTCTTCCATCGTTTTCATTATAAGCTAATTCAATCAGATTCTTGGTAAGCCAGTTTAATCTTCTATTTTTATATTATTAATTCATTAGATTTGGAGTCTTTCTCAAGATTTATTATCTCCAACAATTTGCTTATCCTAGATGTAATGGTCATGACTCATGACAATCCTTAATTAGTCTTCATAAGCTTCATTTTCTGAACTTCTATCCAGCAGGAGAGTTCTTTGGAAGCTAAATTCGTTAACAGAGTGATCAAAACCTCTGGTTGAGAAGTTGAATGAATTAATTGCTGCTGGTGGGGAGCAAGAGAATGGTTAGGTGGGAGGATTTAATTGCTATAGGCATTTCCTCTCTCTAGCGGGGTGGTGAGAAAGAGACACATGTTTGCCCTCGCACTAGGTTTAGGAAACAGTCATCGGAATGCAGCTCAAGGATAAAGGAAAATAAAAACTACATGATGTTAAAGTCGATGAGATGTTCAAGTTGATGAATTCTACGAGAAAACTCTAAAATGATAGGAAAACAGATATATTAAATAACTAAAGAAAGTTATTTAATATATCTGCTTATTAACTTCACATTATAAAAATCATAAGCAAATCTAAGATATCTTCTTTATTAATTAATATGCTTCATATCTTTGGACAACTCGGTTTCTCTAGCATTCTTTGTGCCTCTCATGATGTGTTAACAAATGGTAGGCAGCCTAACCCATTAATTTCTTTTCCATGGTTTAAGAGCTACATATGATTGTTTGGTTTCTGCTAGAAATATGTTTATTTGGTTTGTTCCTATTTGCTGATCATTATTCATGCATTGCTCATTGTGGTTTATTGCCTGCTGCTTAATGAAATCTTCAGTATGTCAAGAGTCTTAATTTTGTGGTCAGCAAAAGTTATATAAATTCATCTTTATCCCTTCAAATATGGAACTCTTTGAGACTTGCACGACAAGGCCACCTTTTCCTCTACAGGGATCCATACTTGGGGAATGCTTGTTGTCCCCACACTAAGAGTAGTTAAGTCATCAAGATCAATGATGTCTGGCTCTATCCTTATTATCATTGGTTATTAGGCTAACCTTATCTATGAAGTTGATAGCTTTAATATTCTTATTTACACATAAGCTTGCAAAGAGAATCTGCTGTAAATAAGCAAAGCATATGAAAACAGACTAAGTTCACCTTAATGTTGCACTTGCAAACTGGCCAGTGACAAAGTTTGGATCTTGTAGAGATAATGTTTAATAGACCTCAACGGTATGGTGATTTCGTTGATAATGCAGAATTGTATAAGTTCTCAACTGCAGTAGAGTAATGGGAAAAACTGAAACTATTGTATTGGATCATAAATCAATTGCACAAGCACATCGTTATGTGTTACTCCATAGTGAAATGATATCTGAGTATCGTAGGTTAGTATGATTTATTACATTTCAAGAGTAAGATATCATATCTTTTTTTTTTGCTCTAAATGAACAAAATACGTTTTATGCAGCGAATTTTATTGTCTCAACGGCAAGCTAACCATAGCACTCGACCTAATCCAAGGATTGAGCAGCGATGGTTAGTCGAGTTATTTCCTACATGGATTTCAAAACAGGTTTGACATATACTTCGAGAATATATTGGTTGATTTAACATCAAATAACCTATTAACATTCCTTATTATTTCTTAGGTATCAACGATGATGGAGAAAAATTTGTCAGCTGAATTAATAGCCCTGGCTCGAGGACCTAACAAAGTTGTCAATAGATATAGTGGTTTCATAATCAACGGTTTTAAATTCCATACTAAAGATCGTGAGAAATTTAGGAAAACACAAAATAGCGGTGTTATGGTGGAAGCAAATGGAAAAACTTATTATGGTGCACTAAATGATATCTATGAGTTAGATTACTATGGAGTCTTTAAAGTTATATTATTTAGATGTGATTGGGTAGATATAAACTCATCAAGGGGTTTGAAAAAAGATACAAATGGATTTACACTTGTAAATTTTACAAGGTTGATACATACTGGTGTTTATTGAAGGATGATCCATTCATTTTTCTTCTCAAGCTCGTCAAGTATTTTTTATACAAGATGCAAAAGATAAAGATTGGGCTATTGTTATTAAAATAAAACCTAGGGACTTATATGATATGGGAAAGCAGCTAGAAGATGATGAAGATGATGACACTTATACGCATTCCATGCCATTCAATTTTGTGCCGGTTGATGATGTACATGCTACGGTATCCTTGGTTAGGACAGATTTTGCAACAAATGATAATGCTTGATTCTGATTGGTACTAAATTTTGCAATGTATTGAATTTTGTAATAATTAAGTCTTTAAAGTTATATTTATTTTTTACTAACTTTGACTCTGATGTAAATGATAGGTGACATTATGCATAGCTCACGGACAGAGGCCGACCCCTCTACTTCAGCACAGCAGGATCATGCTGGTCCTTCGTCATTACCGGATGTTGCATCTATTCCAGAGGCATATCAGTCTACTGCAGGTCCGTCATCCTCGGGGCATCATGATCCTGTTATCGGTGTAAGAGACGATGAGCTTCATATTCAAGGTAATTTTTTTTATTTGATTCTATAAAATTTCTTTACGCTTCTTACTATAATTTACCTATATCTATTTTTATGCAGATGCATCTGGTAGGATTACATGCAGACGCGGGGCCATGGGAGTACGAGATGTATGGCAGATGCGTGATGATGATAAGATCGTAATTGAGTGCAATCGGCTGGGGCAGCTAATTAAAAAAGCCTCTAGCTTATTGAGTTCCTTTTTAGGGAGTGTTGCACGGAGGCATCAGCTTTGTCCATTGAGTTATGCAAAATGGAATGATATGCTTCCGTCATATAAAGTTGAGATTCTACGAGTTGTGCAGGTAAACAATAGAATCTAAACATCAAACATTATGTATATTATGACATGTTTATATTTGAACAGTTGAAATATTTTATCTTTGCAGGGCAAGTTTGCACTTCCTCCATCCGCTAATGAGTTTGTACTGAAGTCTCTCAACCGAAAATGGAAAGAATATAAGTTATATTTGAAGACGAAGTACAAGCTACCGGGTATGACCGAGGAGCAGGTAGTTGGTACTTGTCCTCCTAACGTACCCCCTCATCAGTGGATGGAGTTGGTTCATTATTGGTTCTCCGAGAAGGGACAGGTATCTTGTTACTTAATATTCTTGTTATTTAATCTTTTAAGATACTATTAAAATATTTATTTAATTTTGCAGACATATTCTAATATTGGTAAAGCTGCACGAGCATCTCTGTCTGTTCCCCATACATCGGGATCCAAGAGTTATGCGCGAATCAGGCAACAATTCGTATGTTTCTTAAACAATAAATTCTTAAACTAATTATGTTCATTTATATGTCATAAATACTTCCGTTTCATGAATGTTCTGGCACGCAGATGCAAATAAAATATTTAATTGCAAAATTGATCATAACTAAATCCATATGCTCTTAAAATAATGATATTTATCAGTGGACCTGACTTAGCTGTGAGTTAGAAACTCAAATAATCTGTGCTTCCTAAATGAAGAGAATTCTATCAGTTACTTTAAACATAGAGAAAGCAATGTCTTCTTCCTACCTGGTATATTGGACAGGTCCTCTTGTAGTTGTGAACATGCCATGGAATGCACTGATGAGTGACTTCAGCTCATCTTGGTTCCCATATTTTGATACATTTAAATCTTACAACCTTCCTGGCAGGTAATCTGAGTAGAGTAATTTAAAATTCATTGTATCAGCAATATCTTGCTATCAAGTTATAAATTCTGCAATTGATCAGCTAAGAAGGTTGATGTCTCTCTGTATATTCTGGGGTAGCGACTCACTCAGAAACAGCTCCGTATGTTAATTACTTTTTCAAGTTACTCTGAACTAAAACCTCAATGTAATCTAATAAATAGATTGACAACATAAGGTTATATCATCTATGAAAAACAAATTTCCAATTGTTTTGACGTCTCTCTCTGTTTCAATTACATTAAAGTAGTGCAGAAGATTAGCTAATGGGCTCTTGGTCCTGTATTTCATGCCAAGCCTTCCAAGCTTGTGTTGAAATCCAATTATTCCACCATAGATAGATAGGAAGCACATCCATCAAACTCAGGTACTGCATGTTTACTAATAGCAAGACAGGTACTAGATTATTTGATGCTATTATATGCCTAATAAGCTAAAGTCACAACCCTACTCATAGATATAACATATTACCTAACCACTTCAAATTGACAAGCCAAAAAAACTAAGGTAGTGTTTGAAATAGAGAATAAGAGGGAATATTTCCTGAATATCGTTGAAACTCTCATTGAAACTATCATTGAAACATAATTGATAATTTAGAATTATGTTGAAACTCTCGTTGAAACAATTGAATAATTACTTATTATGTTGAAACTATCGTTGAAACTCTCATTGAAACTCTCATTGAAACATAATTTAGAATTTAGAATTATATTGAAACTCTCGTTGAAACAATTGAATAATTACTTATTATATTGAAACTATCGTTGAAACTCTCATTGAAACTATCATTGAAACATAATTGATAATTTAGAATTATGTTGAAACTCTCGTTGAAACTCTCGTTGAAACAATTGAATAATTACTTATTATGTTGAACTATCGTTGAAACTCTCATTGAATAATTTATAGTCCCTCTTTACAAATCAAAATGAATTGTATAATTATTTATAAATTGGTTCAAATATTTATAAATTGTATTTTTTTTTGTAGATGGATGAGCATGGGAGGGAACCCGGTGTGGTGGAGTTTTACCGGATGACTCATACTCACCATGATGGCACTTTTGTCCGAGATGAGTCGAGGGATTTATATGTAATTATTTATTACAAATTATTTCATACAATAATTTTAATTTGATTATTTTATTCAGTAAGATCTAACTAATTTTTCTAAATTAATACAGGAAAGAGCTGCATCTCTTGTTGCTGAGCGTGTCGATGACTCTACAGCATCTACGCAGAGTAGTCGCATCGAGGCCGAGGTGTTTACAGAGTTGATGGGGCCAGAGCGCTATGGTCGAGTGAGGGGTTATGGAGTTGGAGTTACCCCCACTCAGTTATCTGAGGTGAGTAGACTTACGCGTGATGCTGTTCATGATACACGTGTTCGCAGACTTGAGCATGCAGTTGAGGAGATGCAGCGGTCGAGTGCTGCAACGTTAGAGGAGATGCAGCGGTCGAATGCCATTGCGATGGAGGAGATGCAACGGTCGAGTGCCGTTGCGATGGAGGAGATGCATCAGAGGAGTGCAGCCGATAGAGCATTGATTGATTCCATGAGAGATCACATTGAACGGCTTACATCTCTCATTCAAATGGTTGTTCCTCATCAGGTAAATACATATATTATTCAATATATATTTTTATATTAAATTAACTATTTGTTTAATATTCATAGATAGTCTTATAAATTAAATATTTTTAATTTTCTTATAGGCTTCTGGAGCATCAGATCCTCGCGGACAGGGTGACGACCTTCCTCCTGCAGATCATTGACCTCGGCTATTTTTATTTTATATCTTTCATCTCATGTATTTTTAAATTTTGTGAAACTTTAAATTGTAATGAAATTTATATTTGAACTTGATGTAATGAAATTTATATTTGAACTTTTATTTTGGATGTGAAGAATGTGTGTAATGTGATTTGTGATTTTGTTTGTTATGATTGCATTGCTCGGTTTAATTTAGAATTTGATCTTAATTAATTGCACAGGTTTAATAAATTTTTTTAGTTTTTTATTTAAAAAAAATGTTACATTTTGCCGATGCTTTAAAGCGTCGGAAGCGTTTGACGTAGTTCTCCCGACGCTTTTAAAAAGCGTCGGCAAGAAAAAAATAACCCAACGCTTTAAAGCGTGGGGACAATTATCAATTCTGACGCTTTAAAGCGTCGTTAATAGAAAATCTTACCGACCCTTTAAAGCCTTGGCATGGAACAACGCTGTCCCGACGCTTTTAAAAAGCGTCGGAATATTCCGTCTCCACCCCAAGCTACCCGACGCATGTAAAAGCGTCGTGAATTTATTTGCCGACGCTATAAAGCATCGGTAAATGATATATTTAGCGTCGGTGCACAGTATATTTGTTGTAGTGTAAGTTGCTCATTGATTCCATTTAGTTTATTGATTGAAATATTCCTGCCTCCCATATCACAGGAAATAGGTTTTGTATCTTTCAACCTAGTAAAAATCATATTTACACACATACGAACTAAGAAAGAAGATACAATACATTAAACAGAGTCTGCAATTTAGGTTGCTTTCCACAGAAATTTTGCCATTTAAGAATTAGCAAAGATCACCAACTCCCTGATCTATACAAAAGAACAGCTTCGGATCAATCCATGTACAAAAACAAATAAACCAACCAACCAACCAACCATGCTAGCCCCCCCCCAAACCAAAAAAAACACAGCCCTGGGGACACCCTGCGCCTCCAGCCAAAGCCCCCCTGACCACCGTGTCTCGCCTCGGCCCAGACCGTCCATCCCCCAAAATTCCATGCTCAAATACATCGAAGACAACAAAGAAACGAGAGATCGCTAGATAAGAGATTGCTAGGGTTTCTGGGGAACGGATTGGGAAGGAAGAGAGAGATTGGGAAAGGGGAGGGCAGGGGAGGAAACAAAGAGAGGAGGAAGAGGGGTCGCGGGCGGCGTTCAGCCATGCACGGCACACCGGCGTCAGCTCCGACCAATCCCGGCCCTCCTCCACCACCGCCTCCTTCATCTCTTCTCCCCTCCCCCTTCTCTCTCGCTCTCTCTTCTTGATTCTCGGACAAGAGAAGAGAAGAGGAGAGGAGAGAGAATGGGCGACGGGTTGGGGAGGAGGAGAGAGAGAGAGAGGGAGAGAGAATGGGCGACGGGTTGGGGAGGAGGGAGAGAGAGAGAGGAGAGAGAGCGAGAGATGTTGGGAAGAAAACCAAGGGGGAAGTGAAGGACGTAGGAAAATTTTAGTGCTTAAGAGAGGGAAGGAAGAAATTTACGAGCGACGGCAAAAAATTTTGGCACCTGGTTTTAATGATTCAAAAATTTATATTTATATATTTATATTATTTTAAAAATAATTAATAAAAAATAATTTTTAAAAAAAATATGAATAAAAAAATTTTTATTAACCATTTAAATCTTTTCATAAACTAATTAAATAATTATATATATAAAGTCTATAATGATAAGAAGCAGTATCTCATTTATCATTCTACATAGATGAGAAAAAAATCTAAATCAGATAAGATCAAGTATGGATTGGGACTGGGTTATACATGGACCTGACCTGACCTGAATGACCCATTGGGTCAAGATATTTGATCATGGATTTGACCCAATTTTTTATTATATTGGGTTGGGTTCAATATCAAGACCTAACCAAGGAACCAGGTCGGGTTGGGATCAAGCATAACCTAATCTCGCCCTACACATTTGCAACTATAGGTCCAAGTATGAGAGGGAAGAAACGGGTGAGCAAATGGAAGAAGCTTTGAAATTTGGATTTGTCCTAAGATCTTTAACCATTAGAATTTGATTTAGCGGTTCAAATATATATATATATATATATATATATATATATATTATCATTTGAAAAAGTATTTAATGGGAGATATTTTTTTAAAGGAAATATTAATTGGAAGAACTATCAAGATTTTATTAACCATTTAAATCCCTTCATAAATTATTTAAATAAATTATTATATAAAGTCACTATTTTTTTATGCTGTTTTAGTTGGATTGTTAAAAAAAAGCAGTATCTCATTTATCATTTTACATAAATGAGAAAAAAAATATAAATCAAATTAGATCATGGACATTATTTTACTGATTGATGAGTTCATAACTATTAATTTATCTAATCTAAGATGAATCATGTGCTTATACATGCTGAATATATTAGTAAAGTAACTACAAAAGAATAAGTTCTTCATATCTAGGCTTCATGTTAAGTGTGATTTACATGAATTAGTGAAGACTAAGAAGGCTTGATGACATTGATTAGTGAAATTTAAATTTTGGAGATAACCTTTTATCCTATGTTACATAAAACCTTAACCTTTGTAATTGCCATCATCTTTAATCGCCACCATCTTTAACATAGAATTTTGAGTTGTTATCCTATAATCTTAAATACTATACAACCTTTGTTATTTGGCACAACCTACTAAACTCAATTGACGGTTCATGAAACAATTTAATAGGGTTTATAAAAAAAATTCCTCAAAAAATCCCTCGAAAATTAATTTTGCATAATAAATGGCTTATTTGTAAAAAAAAAAAAAACAAAATCCCTCAGAAAATCCCTTGAAAATCCCTCGCAAAATCTCTGGAAAATTAATAAAATTTTTTGATGAAACAAATCCCTCGGAAAATCCCTTGCAAAATTTATTTCCGAGGGATTTTGCGAGGGATTGATTGATGATTTTGCGAGGGATTTGACGAGGGATATTTCTATAATAATTGGTTTATTTGTAAAAAAAGTTGATAAACAAAATCCCTCGGAAAATCCCTCAAAAATAAATTTTGCGAGGTAAGTTCCGAGGGTTTTGTTTCATCAAAAATTTTATTAATAACTCATTAATGAAAAAAAAATCCCTCGCAAATTAATTTTCGAGGAATTTTTTGAGGGATTTTGTTTATCAATTTTTTTTTACAAATAAACCATTTATTATAGAAATATCCCTCGCAAAATCATCAAAACAATCCCTCACAAAATCCCTCGGAAATAAATTTTGCAAGGAATTTTCCAAGGGATTTGTTTCATAAAAAAATTTTATTAATAACTTATTAATGAAAAACTAATCCCTCGCAAAATTAATTTTCAAGAAAATTTCTGAAGGATTTTGTTTATCAATTTTTTTTACAAATAAACCATGTATTATAGAAATATCCCTCGCAAAATCCCTCGGAAATAAATTTTGTGAGGGATTTTCCGAGTGATTTGTTTCATCAAAAAATTTATTAATAACTCATAAATGAAAAACAAATCCCTCAAAAATATCTCGCAAAATTAATTTCTGAGGGATTTTCTGAGGGATTTTGTTTATCAATTTTTTTTTACAAATAAACTATTTATTATAGAAATATCCCTCGCAAAATTCCTCAAAAATAAATTTTGCGAGGGATTTTTTGAGGGATTTATTTCATCAAAAATTTTATTAATAACTCATTAATGAAAAACAAATCCTTCGGAAAATCCCTCCCAAAATTAATTTTCAAGGGATTTTCCGAGGGATTTTGTTTATCAATTTTTTTCCAAATAAGCCATTTATTATAGAAATATCCCTCGCAAAATCCCTTGCAAAATCATCAAAAATATCCCTCGCAAAATCCCTAAAAAATAAATGTTGCGAGGGATTTTTCGAGATGTTTATTTCATCAAAAAAAATTATTAATAAACTCATTAATGAAAAACAAATCCCTCAAAAAATCCCTTGCAAAATTAATTTCCGAGGAATTTTATGAGGGATTTTGTTTCTCAATTTTTTTACAAATAAACCATTTATTAAAGAAATATCCCTCGCAAAATCCCTTACAAAATCATCAAAAATATCCCTCACAAAATCCCTCAGAAATAAATTTTGTGAGGGATTTGTTTCATCAAAAAATTTTATTAATAACTTATTAATGAGAAACAAATCGCTCGAAAAATTCCTGGCAAAATTAATTTCTGAGGGATTTTGTTTATCAATTTTTTTACAAATAAACCATTTATTTTAGAAATATCCCTCACAAAATCCCTCGCAAAATCATTAAAAAAATTTGTCGAAAATAAATTTTGTGAGGGAATTTCCGAGGGATTTGTTTCATCAAAAAATTTTATTAATAACTCATTAATGAAAAAAAAATCCCTCTAAACATCCCTCGCAAAATTAATTTTCGAAGGATTTTTTTTATCAATTTTTTTTACAAATAAACCATTTATTATAGAAATATCTCTCGAAAAATCCCTCAAAAATTAAATTTTACGATGGATTTTTTTATCAAATTTTTTTACAAAGAATCCATTTATTTTAGAAATATCCCTTGGAAAAATAATTTTGCGACGGATTTTGTGAGAAAATATTTTTTATTGAAAAATTTTATAGTTTATATTTTTTTATCAAAAAATCCTTCGAAATTGCGAGGGATTTTTTCCCTCGGTAAATCACACTTTTCTAGTAATTGGTCCATCACTTGTGATTTATTTCTGTTGTTTGTTTCAAATAATCTGCCTATACTATTGTAATTAGCTGTTAGAGTTGTTATTTTCTTGGATGTAGTTATCTTATTTCCTGTATTTAAACTCTTGAGTAGAAGCAATTAAGGCAAGCTAAATTTTAACTCAAACAATTGTGGTTAAATTCTCGCCCTAAGCAGAATTCTATTTCCTTATAAACACTATCAGCTTTGATTGGGACCAATCGCTTAAAGACCCCATGCAAAATAAATTCTACCACAAGAAAACAAGAAGAAAATGGCACTTGAATAGCAATAGATATAGTGAGTTCATCTCATTAACCTATCCGCATGTGAAGTGGTAGCACATATATCACACCTTAAATTTGAAGTTTATGAAGCAAACAGCCAAGCAAAAAGAAATCGTCATTCTTTCAGGGCATCAATAAAGCTCTTGAGATTCTTATTGGATGATCCTCCTTCCTTGATGCTCCTATCAGCAATATCCTTCCACATCAGAGCTCTTGCCTTTATCTCCTCATCCCTAAATAATTGTCGGATCTTCTCTTTGATCTGCTCCCTTGGAACAAGCCCTTTGTTATCAGGTTCTATTCTCAAGCCAGTCTTCCAGATGTCACAGATGTAGGTCTGGTTGAGGAATTGGTCACCCCAGTAAGGCCAGCAGAGGAAAGAAACTCCATTCTTCAACCCTTCCAATGTCGAATTCCAACCACAATGAGAGAAGAAGCAAGCAACAGAAGGATGTGCCAGTACCTGCTGTTGAGGAGACCACTCCACCAACTTTCCTCGCCCTTTAACTCGATCTCGAAACCCATCTAACCAGGTATCATCGATCCCATTTGTGAGGTTGGGTCTTACGACCCACAAGAATGAATGGCCGGAGAGTTCAAGCCTAAGCGCAAGCTCTTGGAATTGTTGGTGGTTTAAGACCGCTATGCTTCCAGATGCCACGTAAATGTTAAAAGATAATGGTTGTTAGTTTGTTAGTATTTTATTTAGTCTGAGTTAGTTTTTTAAATAATGAGCCTATCTTTTTATGATTTGATAGGATAGCCTTAGATGGATAAGATCATAAGAGGATTATGCTTATCCGTATAAACAAGAAAAAATATTTATATGGTGATGTGCTTAATGAAATGAAATAGATCAATTTTATTCTTGAGATAAAACCCTTCTTCTTCCTTGATTTCTCTTTCCAAAATAATATAAGTTGGAAACAATCCCAACAAAAATTGGT
Source organism: Calamus simplicifolius (assembly GCA_900491605.1). Classification (NCBI taxonomy): domain Eukaryota; kingdom Viridiplantae; phylum Streptophyta; class Magnoliopsida; order Arecales; family Arecaceae; genus Calamus; species Calamus simplicifolius. Next base: position 80,237 of record UESW01002791.1, on the reverse strand, counting down.
ATCAGAGCCTAGTTCGAAGTTCAAGGAGGGACGATCGGCCGTGAGAAAAAAGTTTGGTGACGGCAAGGAGGACGAGAAGACCAAAGCCAGCAGTCTTTCCCTTCCACGCGTAGCCGACGAGTTCTTCCACCAGGTTCTTTCATCCTGCAATTTCCTCTTTCTAAAGTAAAATAATAATAATAATATTGGTGACGTGCTTGAAGCCATCAAAAGCCTGGTTCTTCGATTCTATTAAAGCAAAGTCGTGAAAGTCGTGAAAAAAAATCCAAATAAAGAATTCACAATCTTCCATCTCTTCCTCACCTTTCGTCGTCTGCATCACCAATCCTCCTCAAACGATCTCTTGAAGAGGTCATGATTGCCGTTGCCAAAGAGATCGATCGCCATCTCTAGGAAAAATAGAGAGCATCTACCTTTGGAATCGTCGTTGGGTCAAAAAACGAAGCCAACGAAGCCAACCGAAACGGAGCCATCCCTCTCTAATTTTTTTTTCTTCTGCCATCTTTCATCAGAACGTCTCTTCCAAAGCAGCAGCAAAAAAAAAAAAAGTGAAAGGAGATTTTAATTGCCCAGGGGTTTGACTTTTCTAAAGAAGTATTTTTTTTTGGCGTTAGGGAACGGTTTCCAAGGTACATATCCTTTTGGCAGCAAGTGGGTCTTTGGACCATTAAAAAAAAAAAACAAAAAGCCCAAATCTTAGCAAGAAGAAGGCCTGTGGTTGGTTGTCTTGGCGTGAGGGGCTACAAGGGCTGTTTTTGTGGGGGGAGAAGCATCAGTTCTAAAGGCCTATCCCACGACGTGATCAATAAAAAAATAGTGAAGAAAAAATTGCTATAAAAAAATTCATGGCAACCCCAAGCAATATTGGTATGAATATCCACCAACCTTTTATCCCTTTTTGATGGAGAAAATTATGATTATTGGAGCATCAAGATGAAGACCCTTTTTATTTCACAAGAAGTATGGGATCTAGTTGAGAACGGGTACGAAGACCTAGTTAATCCAATAATTAATCAGAAGAAGCAACTGAAGGACTACAAAAAGAAGGATGCCAAAGCTCTGTTTTTCATCCAACAAGCTGTATCTGAGAAATTTTTTCCAGAATTATTAGAGCCACCAAATCAAAGGAGGCATGGGATATGTTGCAGGAGGAATTTCAAGGCAACATAAAGGTAAGAGCTATCAAACTTCAAACTCTAAGAAGAGAGTTAGATAATTTGAGAATGCAAGAAAATGAAAAATTGAAGGATTACTTCTCCAAAATTACGGAGACTGTTAATCAAATGAAGAGCTATGGTGAAACTATCACCGAGCGAAGAATATGTGAAAAATCTTGGCTAGTTTATCTCCAAAATTTGATCAATAGTTGCAATTGTTGAAGAATCTAAAGATCTTTCTAAATTAAGTGTTCATGAATTAATGGGATCTCTTGAAGCTCATGAGCAAAGATTGTTTAGGCATAAAGAATCAACAATTGAAAGTGCCTTTCAATCTAAACTCAAAGTGGTTGATAAAAATTCTCAAAAAGAATCATCGAGTCATGCTCCAGTCAAAAGAGAGTCATTCAGAGGTGAAAACCAAAATATGGGAAGAGGAGGAAATATGAAAGGAAGAGGTAGAGAAACACAAAGAAATAATTTCTCAAGAAGGAAATATGATGAGAGCACTCAACAAAGGTGCAATATATGTAAAAGGTCTTCTCATGCTGAAAAAGATTGCTGGTTTAGGGGCAAACCCTAATGTTATAATTGCAAAAAGTTTGGACATGTTCAAAAAGATTACAGATACAAAGCAAGTGAACAACCACACTTCTCAGAAGAAAATGAAGGTCAGCAAAGCACACTATATGCATGTCAAATTGCAGAAGAGCAAAGTAATAATATGTGGTATCTTGACAGTGGTTGCAGCAATCACATGACAGGAGACAAGTCTATTTTTGTGAATATTGATAGTTCTTCAATTTCACAAGTGAAGATGGGCAATGGTGCATTAGTCCAAGCAAGAGGCAAAAGCACAATTGAAATCAATACCAAGAAAGGAAGAAAATTCATTCATGATGTTTTACTTGTTCCAGATTTGAAGCAAAATCTCTTGAGTGTTGGACAGCTGATTGAGCATGGGCATATGGTACACTTTGAAAATAATATTTGCAAGTTATATGACAGAGGGATGAAAAAGCAACTTATGGCAAATATCAAGATGAAGAAAAATAGAAGTTTTCCTCTTATTTTGCACTATGCAAAGGATGCTGCATGGAAGATGAAGGTAAATGATGAGTCATGGTTATGGCACAAAAGGTTTGGGCACTTGAATTTTCAAAGTTTGAAAAGTTTACATCAAAAGAATATGGTGTATGGTCTACCAGTAATACATGACAAGGAAGAACATTGTGAAGGATGTGCACTTGGAAAACAACATAGAAAGACATTTCCAAAAGAGCATGTATGGAGAGCCAAAGCACCATTGGAGCTTATTCATACTGACATATGTGGGCCTATGAAAACTTCTTCTCATGCAGGTAACATCTACTTCATTATTTTATTGATGACTATTCAAGGATGATATGGGTATATTTATGAGATATAAATCAGAGGCATTTCTTATCTTTAAGAAGTTTAAAAATATGTGGAAAGACAAAGTGGACATTATATCAAGGAGCTGGGAAGTGATAGAGGTAGTGAATACAATTCAAATGAATTTGAGAAATTTTGTGAAGATGATGGTATACAAAGATAATTGACTGTTAGCTATACACTAAAGCAAAATGGTGTTGCAGAAAGAAAGAATCGTACTATTGTTGAGATGTCTAGATCTATGCTCAAAGACAAAGGCCTTCCAAATTCTTATTGGGCAGAAGCAGTAAATACAACAGTTTATCTGATGAATAGATGTTCAACAAAAGCTCTTCAAAATATGACACCATCTGAAGCCTGGTATGGTAGAAAGCCTTCAGTGAAGCATTTCAAAATCTTTGGATGTGTATGCTTGCACTATTCCAAAGGAAAGGAGACATAAACTTGATGAAGTAAGTGAAAAATGTATCTTTGTTGGATACAGTTCTAAATCAAAAGGTTACAGACTTTTCAGCTTGAAGCAAAATCAAGTGATCATAAGAAGAGATGTTATTTTCAATGAAAAAGTTACTTGGGATTGGAAGCAAAAGAAAGTTGAAGAAAATATTATTTCTCTAGATGAAGAAATTCATGATGCTCAAAATGAAGAAAATAAGGTTGAAGTTCACCACAAACTACTTCAAGTTCAAGTCCATCTTCAAGTTCTACTCCTATAAAAATGAGAAGGTTAAGTGACATTATGCTTCTTGTAATTTCTGCATGATTGAGCTTGAAACTTATGAAAATGCTATGCATGAAGAAGTGTGGAACAAAGCAATGCAGGAAGAAATCAATATGATTGAGAAGAACAAAACTTGGGAATTAGTGAAGAAACCAAGTGATAAGGAAGTCATTGGCTTGAAGTGGATCTACAAAACAAAACACAATCCAGATGGCACTATTCCAAGACACAAAGCAAGATTAGTAGCAAAGGGATACTCTCAATTACCTGGTATTGATTATCAAGAAACTTTTGCACTTGTTGCTAGACATGATACAATATAACTTTATTTCTATAGCAGCTCATAAAAGTTGGAAACTACATCAACTAGATGTAAAGTCTGCATTCTTGAATGGAGTATTAGAAGAAGAAATTTATGTTGAACAACCTCAAGGCTTCATCATCAAAGGTCAAGAAAATAAGGTATACAAGTTAAAAAAGCATTATATGGGCTGAAGCAAGCACCCAGAGCATGGTACTCTCAAATTGACACCTACTTCAATGAAAAAGGTTTTCTAAAAAGTACAAGTGAACCAACACTTTATGTGAAGAAGCAAGGTAATGATATTCTCATTGTCTCTCTTTATGTTGATGATTTAATTATTACTGGTACCAATGAGAATATGATCTTGACTTTTAAAATGATATGATGAGAATATATGAAATGAATGATATGGGTTTGCTTCATTATTTTTTGGGAATTAAAATAAGTCAAAGAAAAGATGGTATATTAATTAGTCAAAAGAAGTATATAGAAGGCATTCTCAAGAAATTTAATATGGAAAATTGCAATAGTATGGAAACACCTTTTGTGGTAAATGATAAGTTGATGAAAGAAGATGAAAGTGGTGAAGCAATGCATAATTATACAGAAGCATTATTGGAAGCTTATTATATCTAACAATTACAAGGCCAAACATAATGTTTGCATCAAGTTTACTTTCCATATTTATGCAAAAGCCAAGTAATATTCACTTTGGACAAGCAAAAATAGTCTTGAGATACATCAAAGGTACTAAAGATTATGGGATCATATATGAAGAAACAAGAATGATATGATGAAATTAGTTGGATTTTGTGATAGTGATTGGGATGGAAGTATTGATGACATAAAAGCAAAGCACATCAGGATATGCATTCTTTTATGGATCAGGTATCATATATTGGGCATCTAAGAAGCAAGATACAGTGGCATTATCTTCTTCTGAAGCAGAATATGTTTGAACAACTTTGGTAGCACAACAAATAATTTGGTTGAGAAGAATACTTGAAGATATGTGTGAAAAGCAAGAAGAAGCTACTACTCTGCTATGTGACAATAAATCTACTATTTCTATGACAAAGAATCCTATATATCACAGCCGCACCAAGCATATCAAAATCAAGTACCATTTCATTAGAGATGTGGTAGAAGAAAAAGAAATTGAAGCCAAGTATGTAAAGACTGAAGACCAAATTGCAGATATCTTCACCAAGGCACTACCCAAGGAGAAATTCATATACTTTAGAGATCTCATGGGTATCCAAGAACAACCATTAAAGGGGAGTGTTAAAAGATAATGGTTATTAGTTTGTTAGTATTTTATTTAGTCTGAGTTAGTTTTTTAAATAATGAGCATATCTTTTTATGATTTGATAGGATAGCCTTAGATGGATAAGATCATAAGAGGATTATGCTTATCCGTATAAACAAGAAAATATTTATATGGTGATGTGCTTAATGAAACGAAATAGATCAATTTTATTCTTGAGAGAAAACCCTTCTTCTTCCTGATTTCTCTTCCCAAAATAATCTGAGTTGGAAACAATTCCAACAGTAAATGACCGAGTTGGAGGGTTGCTCATCGAACCAACTCATGGAGGTCGCATCATCTGGCCAGAGATGCCCGACGGCCTTTCCAGACCATTGGCTTGTGAGCAGCGGTCCAACAGGTAGTAGATTTGGGCAAAAAGCGAAGGATGATGGCTCGAGGTCATAGAATGAGTTGCAAATGATTGTTTCAGGAAGCTGCCTTGCCTCACTGTTGCTACTTACGTACTTGAAGAAGATTCTTGTGTTTGTAGATCATGGGGGATGTTCCAAGGAAAATTGCTTGTGTTCATTGACGGCACGCCAGGGCTCAGCTGAAAGGGCTCCTTCCGTTTTATCGTTCCTGCATAAAATACATAAAAGAGAAATGGCTCATGATTTTTTTATTAAATCTAGGAGCTTGTCCTCTCAATAGATATTTCTTTAAATTTGTTTGCGATATGAAATGCATTGGGGTCAGAAGAATTGAAGGAATCGATCGATGGTGACCACCAAAACTCACCAATGCATCTTTTCCTCTATTTTTTTTCCAACCATTATCTAAGAGATAAACATATCATATGGTTAACGGATAAATTAAAAAACAATTGATATAATAAACTAAATGTTTATTTCTTTAAAAAATTATATGACATATTTTAATATAAATAATCAATAAAGAGACAGAGAGAAAAAATCTCATCTGATCCTTAACATCATTGCAAATGATAACATTAAAAGCACTGATGATACCTTTTTTTTTTTTCAAGACTTTAAAAGAACCCCCTTAAAAAAAAGCACTAATAATAAAATTCTCTCTCAAGATTTTAAAAGAACACTTCTTAAAAAAGCACTAATAACAAAATTCTTTCGCAAGATTAAAAAAAAAATCCCTTCTCATAAAGAAAGGACATAGAGCAAAATTCTTTCATAATGTAAAAAACCCCTAAAAAAAACTAATAAAAAATTCTTAAAAAAAGAAAAAGAAAAAGAAAAGAATGTTTTATTTTTTCAGGGAAATTGATCAAGCGGTGTCTCTTACCATCGGCACCGATGATTCCATCTCAGATCATCTTGGGGATGCTCTCAAATGTCGCAAGCACCGCAGTGGACGCAGGCCAAAGGCCGCTGACCGGATGCCAATCTTTCGAGCCACCGCGAGAGCCCACCCCATGTGCAAATCGGCGACGATTCTTGTGACCTTGTCACCTTCCGATGCGTTAAACTTTTTTATCAGTTCCTCGAGATGTCCAGACATGACTTTAAGCAACCTTCTGTCAACTTTCCGGGATTGTCATGGTCATCGTCGGGAGCCAACCCATCCGGAAGGGAAACCATATTCTCGATCCCTTCCACTCCATCACCACCTTTTTTGGACAAGGCAAAGATAATCCGGCGTTGATTGAATTCAGTGTTGATGAATGTAACCTTGAAGCCATGGTCAACCAAAAGATGGGAGAGAGCCATTAAGGAGATAACATGGCCCTACGCTGGGTAAGGGATGACAAGGGCATGAGGTGAACCCATTCCTACGGACTCTGTAATGCCACCTCCGCTACTACTGCCTCTATTTATATACTAAACAAAGTTTATTAAAGAGGAGATTTGTCGTTGCATTTAGAAAAATTACAGTAAGACTACTAATCCCAACAACAACAACAACAAAGATAAAAATTATGATGCCCCTCCCAATTGTCCCACATCAGATAATTAGGAGTTGGTTATGTGGTTTATATGTAGTAAAGTAAGAAGGACAAGGCACCAATTGGATCCCTTTTTTGGGCTGTGGTGGTCCAAGTTGGTATGGAGCTTGTCTGTCTTGCTTTCTTATAACAAAACGGGCCCGTGGGCCCAGGTCGTTACAATATGGTATCAGAGCCTCGCACTAGTCGGAAGTGCAGGAGCTAAGTACCACACAGGACAAAGTGCTACATCCATGGGGGATGGGAGCCACATCTTGAACCTGTGGGGGCCACCTCTAGAATCCTGCCTGCCTGATGGTTGTGATCAATTATACCTGGCGACGAGGACGTTGCCTCTGTTAAGGGGGGTAGATTGTGATGCCCCTCCCAATTGTCCCACATCGGATAATTGGGAGTTGGTTAAGTGGTTTATATGTAGTAAAGTAAGAAGGACAAGACACTAATTAGATCCCTTTTATGCTGTGGTGGCCCAAGTTGGTGTGGAGCTTGTCCGTCTTGCTTTCTTGTAACGAAACGGGCCCGTGGGCCCAGGTCGTTACAAAAAACATAATGACTTGTTCCGTTTTGACCCTTAACAGATACTAATGTTTTAAGATGAAAATGGGCACAAAGGTCCTAACGATAGCTCCACATCCTTGGGAGAAAAAAAGATAAATCTTTGACATCAATTAATAAAATAGGCAAGCTTAAGGGTTCTTTTGTAATTCTATTACTTTATTTTAATCATTGCACATATAATTCTCTCTTGGTCCCAGAAAATCTTTGGGAGAAGAGATAAGATGAAATTACCATGCAAAAGTCTTAATTTGGTTGATGAGATAAGCTTAAATTATAACGTGAAAGCGTTAGAAGTTCGGGTTAATTTTAAAGAAGAATGGAACTTGTGCATTATTTATATATTTTTAATTTTATTTTTATATTATTTTAGTTTTCATATAATATTAATAAAATTTTAAATATGCTATGTTATTTATGTATTTTCAAAAGAGTGCTATAGGAACTGATTTAATCTTACGTTATTTTCTTGTTTATTAGTTATTTTTAGCAAATACTTTCTTTCTTCCAACTTTTAGCTTTCTAGTGTTGAACTTTACCATGATTAAACCTTATCTATCAATTTTGTGTTGGATTTTTAATTTAAAATTGGGCTTATATATGAAATAATTATGTGTTGTGCACTGTCAATAAGGTTAAGCCTAATTAAAAGTGATCAACTAAGGTTTCAGTGATTTGGGCTTTAATGTATTTGATTAGGTGTGGCCCTTTAATATGTAGAGACCTAAGGGGTTATTTCTATTTTTATAATGGGCTAAAATAGAAATACCAAAAGATAATGATGAAATTATCTATATATAGCTATTATGGTTTTTGGATCGCACATACGACCTTCTTCTCTGAATCTCATCATCAGAAAGAATAGCCTAGAGAAAATAAAAAAGGGTTTTCTGGGAGTACATGTTGATATGAAAGGCTAACCGCAGGACTCTAGAGAGCAATTAAGCAATATGGATTCAGGTACATTTCTGTTTATATTATTAATTCTTAATGATTGAACATGAATAATTCTTGGGCTTCATGATGTGATCTTCATAAAAAGGTTTAGATTTGATGAGGGGTAAAATTGTCATTGTATTATTGATTGTCCACATCGACAATTGGGTCACGCTCAATCCAAATACCCTGCTAGCCAGCTGGCATAACATCCAAGCGACAAAGCCAAATCACCTTTGACAAAGTTGGGTCACCCGACAACCCAAATTGTCTCCATACCTCGACTAACCGAGCCGAGCCATTCCTCGGTAACCCGAGCTATCTTCATACCTCGGCCACCCAAGCCAAACAATTCCTCAGTAGCCCGAGCTATCTTCATACCTCGGCCACCTAACCCGAGCTATCTTCGTGCCTCGGCCATTCAAGTCGATCCCTTCTATACCTCGGGGAACATGTTACCCCTCATTCAGACCGAACCACAGCATTTAAAATACCTCTGCGGAATCCGGCGCATGAGAATTCGAATCCATTGTAACTGAATAAGATTCCAAACGGGAAATCATACCCTGAAGTGGCCTAGGGCCCGCAAGAGTGGCCTAGGTCTATGTGATCATTAAGCCTCATTGCATCAACCAGCTCGCCCAGCCATTGATCCTCTAATTGATGAGATACGGATCCCGATGGCCTCATAACAAACTTGATTCGAATCCTAATAGTTTTCAGACCTCATCTAGAGCATGTCCAAGGAATCAGGTAATCGCCTATAAATACCACCACCCTCAAGCCTCTCAGGTACGGCCATTCTATGCCCATTTTGCACATAGTTCTTACACATACTTTGATACTCCAGTGAAGCTCCCCCTGATCTTTGAGCTCTTGAGAGAGAACACTCACCAAAAGGGGAACTCCTCTGTGAGAGTCTTCTCCTCACATCTGCTTGCTGTGAATCTTCACTGACTTAGAGGGTCCTCCGCAGAGGGCAACCCCGACAGCACCCTCTGCGTGCAGATTATCTTGCAGGTTCCACCCCAAGGTGACGAGATCGGCATCCGGATCAGGAGCTAGAAGTGCACCCGAGTTCGAGAATGGATTTTTGTAGCAATAGATTGGCACTAGAGTGTTGCCCATATGTAGTAACCCAAGAGGGGGGTGAATTGGGTTATTTTAAAAAAAATTAATAGCTATGCAGATATATGTGCTTTTAACCCTAATTTGATTTGCAGCGGTGAAGTAGGGTGCACAGAATAATAACAACAGAAAAGCAAACAACCACAAACACACAGAAGTTTATAGTGGTTCGGTGCCAAACTCAGCACCTACATCCACTCCCCAACACCTTTGGGAATTCCACTAATCGTATCACAACGATTACAACCTCTAGCCGAACCAGGCTAGCCCTCTGTTTATACGGCACAAGGCAGCCAAAAACCCCTAGCCAAACCTAGGCTAGTCCTCTTGTTTCACGGCACAAGGAAGCCAAAAACCCCTAGCCAAACCTAGGCTAGTCCTCTTGTTTCAATGGCACAAGGAAGCCAACAACAAACCAGGGTTCACTAACCCTTTTACAAGATAATCAGAGTATGTAAAGGAGAAGCTCCTACAATGAGCAAATATTCGAAAATACTTTACAACTTTTGAAGCAATAAACTCAGCAATAAATGAACTAGGTTGAAGCAGCTGAAGTCTTGAATGCTTGAAAAGCTTCAATGATTCGGACGACCTTTCGGAGCAAGGAATGAACTTGAATGCCCAGCAACCACTCAACAAATATGCAATGAAGGCTCTTTTCTTGGATTTTTCTCTCTTTGAATTTCTTTTTCAAAAATCGTCTAGGTGTGCTTCTAATCCCAGCTATTTATATCCATCTAACAAGAAGATATCCGTTAGATACATAAGAAATAAATGGAAATAATAACGGGAAGAAAATATAACCGTTAAACATGTTTCCCTTAAGCATTGAATGCAGATCTCCATTTGAGGAAGGATGAGCACTGTAAAAATTCAAAAATCAAAAGTTAAATATAGCTTGAAATAGCAATAGAGAGAGAGAGAGAAAGAGCACTCTTAAAAGCTTAGGCGGTGGACTAAAAAATGGCTCCAGGTAGCTGAGGATATGAATGCCATCGTCCAAGAATGAAGCAAGAAACCTCAGCTAGCTAATCAGTTAGCTAACCAGAGAGGTCACAACAAAAGAATCATCCTGAGGCAGCACATCAGTTAGCTTGGCAGCTAACTAAGCGAAAGTCAGTTAGCTCTTTAGCTAACTAACAGAGAAAAAGTAACGGCAGAGAGAAAAATTCATGCTATCATAGTTAGCTCTCCAGCTAACTTAATTTGAAATCCACTCGGCTGCAGGAGAAGAACAAGACAGCTAGTTAGCTGAATAGCTAACTGAAGAATGGCCAGTTAGCTCACGAGCTAACTAGAAGCAAAAGCAATATGTTGTCCGTCCAGCTTAGTTAGCTCTCCAGCTAACTGAGCAAAAGGGCAGCCATCCATTCTGATATAATAGTTAACTCTCCAGCTAACTAACCAACAGTCAGCTAGCTCTTTAGTTAACTGAATTTTGAATCCCCACGGCTGAGACGTTCCTGTGAAAATCAGTTAGCTGAGTAGTTAGCTCCAGGATGAAATAGTTAGCTAAGCAGTTAACTAAAAGAAACGTCAGCTAGCTAGAAGGAGTTTCAGTTAGCTAACAAGACATCCAGCCAGCTAGCTAAAATTGGAGGGTGTTCGGCCAATGCACTGTGACGAGCAAATCAGTTAGCTGAAGGAATTCAGCTAGCTAACAAGCTAGCTCACCAGTTGACTAAAAAAAAGGACGTTCGGCCAGGCACCTGAGACAAGTTTCTTAGTTAGCTGAAAGGGCTCCAGCTAGCTAATAAACTAACTCACCAGCTAGCTAAAAAAGGAGGACGTTCGGCCATCTAACTGAGACGAGCATTTTAGTTAGCTGGAAACTTCAGCTAGCTAACAAGCTAGCTAAAAGCTAGCTAAAATACAAGATCGTTCAGCCCAATCACTGTGGCGAGAATTTTAGTTAGCTGAGGGGCATGCCAGCTAGCTAATTGAAAGAACAAGCTAGCTAACCAGTTAACTTCAAGCAAAAATAAAAATATCTAAAGCAAAGTAAAATAAAGTACTTTCTTACCAGTCAATTTTGCATGAAGATACTTACTTGCAAGGCGACTGAACTTCCCTGTATCAATCTTAGAATTGCTTAATTTGTTTTGTAATCATCAAAATCAATCTGGGGTCAACAATCTCCCCTTTTTGATGATGACAAAACCTTTAAGCATATAAAGAGCAAGTGTATATATGGAAGTTTAATAAGTAAACAGGAGTAATCAGAAAACATTAATTTCTCCCCCTGTCAAATTAAATAAGTGAAATCTTTTTCTTTTCTCCCCCTGAATATATGGAGTTACTATTTTACTCCATTCCTTAATGTATGCAAGCAACATTCTTCTCCCCCTTTTTGTCATTAATCAAAAAGAAGTTTGAAGAGTCTTGCAATAACTTTAAGCATAATAGATCAAGGAGATGTTAACATTCATTACATAATTAAAACAGTCATGCAGATCAGTACAAGACAATAGATATTACATGTCATTGTTTCAAGTCATAGAGCATAAACATAAACAAGCATAACAAGTTTGTTCAAATACTACAAAACCACATAAGTTAAGTACAATCACTTGTCGTCATCAGATGAAGAAATATGCACGAAGAAACTTTTGTCTTGCTTGAAGATTGAGGCTTCGGAGGAGGCGTGTCGGTGGAGTATGCGGATGAGAAAAAGAAGCATCAGGCGCAGAGGCGGCAGAACAAGTGATGAGAGTCTCCATGAGTTGACTCAGCCTTGAGAGGGTTGCAGTCCAATGATCAACAGCGTTTGCTGCATCCCGGGTCTGGGTCTGGCTCGATCTCATTTGATATTCTACCCACTCTGCCTTAGTCTCAAAGTTTTCAAGCTTGCTTTTAAGTAAATTTACCTCCTTCAGGATCCGTTCCATGACAGATTCGTTGTGATGAAAAACTCTCCCATTAAGAATGTTCACATCATGAACAAGCCTTTCAAGAATGAGTTTAAATTCAGACATGTTTTCAAAAATAGAAGAAATATGTGGTACAAGAGTCTGATCATTGACAGAAGAAGCACTGTCACCAGAGCTTCGACTAGAAGTGGCAAGGGTCAATTCATTGATAATATGACGGAGTTGATCATCACATAATCTAACAGTTGGAAAAGGAGCAGGAGCAGGGTTGTCATTGCGAAAAGATGATCCAGAAACATTGATTTCAGGTGGATCAGGTAGAAAAGGGTTTTGGTCAGCTGTCATAGCAGCAAGATACGGATTAGGTTGGCTGAAGTCATAAGTGAAAAAGTTTTGAGGGGAACAGGCAGGTTGATTCACAGTAGGCGGTGGCATACTAGATTGTCCTGTTCTAGATCTAACTTTTAACCAAATACCATCCCTTTTAGCAAAATCCATACGGTGCAGTGAATGAGCATTAAAAACGTCAGAGTGACGTAATGCCACTGCAGTTTCTCCTTTAAGTTTAATACCAAAAAACTCAAAAACATATGTGAGAAACATTCCGTAGGGCAAAGCAGCCTTAGATCTGGACAAAGATTCTCTCATAACGGTCATCATTAATTCAGGTAAATCAACAGGGTCTTCTATTAAGATATCATACATTAAGCAAATGTCCCTATCGTTTACCACATTAAATGATCCAGCACGAGGGGCGAGAATCTTAGCAATGATACTATGGAAAAGCCGATTTTCAACTGATAACATATTTGCATCTAACGTTTCAATCTTACTAGCTTCAGTATCATCTATATTAAGGATTAGGCCAATCTTATATCCGCGTTCACTAGGGAGAATTTCTAAGAAACCTTCAGATGGAATTTTCAAAGCAGATCCTAACGTTTTACCATCTAGGTCTATTTTAGTCTTTTTCACAATGGAAGAAATAGTTCCACTACCAAAGGAAATGTTTTCATAGAATTCCTTAATAAGTTCAGGATAAATAGGTCTTTTGGTAGATAAAAGTTTGTCCCATCCTTGTTTAACTAACAGATTACCGATTTTAAAACCTTCTTGTTCTAAAAAGTTAAAGTCTACTAACCTCCCATGAGCAAAAGATTTTGAAGCAAGTAGGGAGTTGATTTGAGTAGAAGACGTGGAAGACTTCCGGCGAAGATCGGCACAATCGTCATCTCTAGCGATTGCCTTCTTCTTGGGAGCCATCAACTTCTTCTAGATAGATTAATAGGTTGAATGGAAGGAAGGATTAATGGAAGGAATGAAAGAAAGGTTGAGAATGAGAGATGAAGGAGACGCTCGGTTGGAGTTTGAATGAGGAGAATGAAGAGACGGCGTGATTGAAAAGAAACGAGTGGAAAAAGGTTATATAGGAATAGGCTTGATGGTTAACTGGCCAGGTGACTGTTTGGTTGCCTGGTCAGTTAGCTGCCATCAAAAGAAAAATAAAAGCTTTTCAAACGGCCGGTGGTTGGAAGAATTCAAAGAACATAGCTTTTATTAATTTGAAAAGACATAAAGCCTTACAACAAGCATTTAATTTGACATGAAATTCCTTTGATTGATGTGATTTAAAGATGTCATAACTTTTAGATATCATATCACTTCATTAAATGATTCATTAAATGGTTGGATCAAACATCCCTAATTCTCTTCTGATTTCATAAAATTTTGTTTCATCAAGTGGCTTAGTAAAAATATCAGCAATTTATTTTTCAGTATTTAAAAATTCAATAACAACATTTCCATTGTTAACATGATCTCTAATGAAATGATGTCTAATTTCAATATGTTTAGTTCTGGAATGTTGAATAGGATTTTTAGTTAAACTAATTGCACTTGTATTATCACATTTTATAGGTATGGCTTTTTGTTTAATACCATAATCTTCTAGTTGTTGCTTAATCCATAAGATTTGAGCACAGCAACTCCCAGCTGCAACATACTCGGCCTCGGCCGTAGATAGTGCTACTGAAGTTTGCTTTTTGCTAAACCATGAAATTAAGTTAACACCTAGAAACTGGCAAGTTCCAGTGGTTGATTTCCTATCTAATTTACATCCAGCAAAGTCAGAATCAGTGTATCCTATTAAATCAATGCTAGATTGTTTATCATACCATATACCCAAATTTATTGTTCCATTTAAATATTTAAATATTCTTTTAACAGCAAGCAAGTGTGATTCTTTAGGATTGGCTTGATATCTTGCACACATGCAAACACTAAATAAAATATCTGGCCTACTAGCAGTTAAATATAACAAAGATCCAATCATACCTCTATATAATTTTAAATCAACAGATTTTTCAGAATTATAAGTTTCAAGTCTACATGATGAGCTCATAGGGGTACCGATACTCTTGGATGTCTCCATGCCAAACTTCTTGATCATTTCTTTTGTATATTTGGNTGATGAGCTCATAGGGGTACCGATACTCTTGGATGTTCCATGCCAAACTTCTTGATCATTTCTTTGGTATATTTGGATTGGCTTATGAAGATCCCATCTTTGCTTTGTTTAATTTGTAGTCCGAGGAAGTAGGTCAGCTCACCCATCATACTCATCTCGAACTCTCCCTGCATAAGCTTAGCAAAGTCTTTGCACAAAGATTCATTAGTGGCACCAAATATGATATCATCAACATAGATTTGAATAATTAATATATCTTTATTTTGCCTTTTAATAAATAAAGTTGTATCCACAGTTCCTCGAATAAAATTATTACTAATCAAGAATTTGCTTAATCTTTCATACCATGCCCGGGGCGCTTGTTTCAAACCATACAAAGCTTTGTTTAATTTGAAAACGTGATTTGGAAACAATGATTTTCAAATCCGGTGGTTGTTCCACAAAAACTTGTTCAGCAATATATCCATTCAAGAAAGCGCTTTTAACATCCATTTGATATAATTTAAAATTCATATAACAAGCATAAGCAAGAAGTAATCTAATAGCTTCTAATCTAGCAACAGGGGCATAAGTTTCATCAAAATCAATTCCCTCTTCTTGATTATAACCTTTAGCTACCAATCTTGCCTTATTTCTAATTATATTACCATGTTCATCTAATTTGTTTCTATAAACCCATTTAGTTCCAATAATTTGATGATCATGAGGTCTTTCAATAAGAGTCCAAACATTATTTCTTTCAAATTGGTTAAGTTCCTCATGCATGGCATTAATCCAATCAACATCATTTTTAGCATCATCATAACATTTAGGTTCAATTTTAGATACAAATGCTAAATTATTACAAGCATCTCTAAATGATGATCTAGTTCTCACTCCTTGAGAAGGATCACCAATAATTAGATCTTTAGGGTGACTAAGAACATACCTCCATCCTCTTTCTAATTCATCATTACCTTGTGAGGCTTCAGGTAGGTCAGCGTTCTCTTCTTCACTTACCTCTTGTGTATCGTTCTTATCCTTTAATGTGATGTCCTTGAATTGATCTTCAATGTCATCTGCATCATTTATACCTTTTCCCTTCCTTGATGGAAGATCATTAGATTCATCAAAGATAACATGAATTGATTCTTCAACTACTAAAGTCTTTTTGTTGAATATTCTAAAAGCTCTACTATGTAAAGAATATCCGAGAAAAATTCCTTCATCAGACTTAGCATCAAATTTATCAAGGTTTGATTTTCCATTATTTAATACAAAACATCGACATCCAAAAACATGAAAGTAACTTATATTAGGTTTTCTTCCTTTCCAAAGTTCATATGGAGTCTTTTTCAAAACAGGTCTGATTAATGCACGATTTAAAACATAACATGCAGTGTTAATAGCTTCTGCCCAAAAATATTTAGGAAGATTGCTTTCACACAACATGGTACGCGCCATTTCCTCTAATGTTCTATTCTTTCTTTCAACTACTCCATTTTGTTGTGGTGTTCTTGGTGCAGAAAAATTATGTTCAATTCCATTTTCATTACAAAATTCTTCAAAGATTTATTTTCAAATTCTTTTCCATGATCACTTCGTATTGACAAAACAGAAGAATTCTTTTCGTTTGTAATTCTTTTAAATAATTTTTGAAATGCTGGAAATGCTTCATCTTTACTAGCTAGAAATAAAACCCATGTAAAGCGAGAGAAATCATCAATAATAACGAAACCGTATCTTTTACCTCCTAGACTAGTGGTTCTTGTAGGACCGAATAAATCCATATGCAAGAGCTCCAACGGTCTAGTGGTTGAAACAAAATTCTTTGATTTAAAAGAAACTCGGGTTTGTTTTCCAAATTGACAAGCATTGCAAATCTTATCTTTTTCAAAAACAAGTTTTGGCAAACCATGTACTAAATCCTTTTTAATTAATTTAGATAGTAAATCCATGCTTGCATGAGCTAGCCTACGATGCCATAACCAACTATTATCAGTTTTATTATTTGTAGCAACTAGGCAATCAATATTTTGATCATGCAAATCATTTAAATTAACAATGTATACATTACCATGCCTTTGACCAACAAATCTCATGTTTTCATTAGCAGGATTTCTAACAATGCATAAGGATGATTCAAATGTAACATTAAATCCTTTGTCACATAATTGACTAATGCTAAGTAAATTGTGTTTCAAACCTTTTACAAGCAGAACATTATCAATATAAGCATGAGGTGTGATACCTATTTTTCCAATGCCAATTATTTTTCCTTGGCCATTATCACCGAAAGTAACAACACCTCCATCTTTTGCTTCCAAAGTGATGAATTGTGATTCATCACCGGTCATGTGTCTTGAGCACCCGCTGTCCAAGTACCATTGTCTTTTAATTGCTCGGGTTGCAAGACACACCTGCATACACAATTTCAATTTTTGTTCTTAGGTACCCAAGCTTTCTTGGGTCCTTTAGGGTTAGTCAAAATGGTTCCTTTTGGGATCCATATTTTCCTTATCTTTTGTGTTTGACAAATATAAGCTTTGTGTCCAATTTTTTCACATTTAAAACATGTAATTTTAGTAGAATCATCAGCATGCTCATAAATATTTTTCAGAAATTTTTGTCTTTTAAAAGTATTGTATCCAAGACCAGCTCTATTGTAAACAGCTCTTTGACTATTTAAAATCATTTCTAATTTTTCTGAACTTAGACTAAATCTATCAACAATTGGTTTTAATTTATCTACTTCATTTTTCAAATCTTGGTTTTCCTTTAACAATGATTCATTATCCTTTGAATTCTTTCTTTTTCAAGAGTAAGATTTTTGATTTCATTTTTCAATTCTTTGCTTTTTGAACTTAAATTTGCAAAATCATCAATAAGTTCATAAAATGCACATTGTAATTCATCAAAGGTAAAGTCATCTAAAAAGTTAGGGCTTACCTCATCATTATCAGCCATGAAGCAAACATTGGCAACTTCAGTTTTCTCTTCATTTTCTGAACTTGTAGCTTCACTGTCGCTCCAAGTGGCCATCATTGCCTTTTTCTTTATTCTTCTAGATGCCTTCTTTAATAGTGGACAATCTGGTCTGATGTGTCCAGGCTTCTTGCACTCATAGCATGTTGGAGGTTCACTCTTTTCCTTATCTTTGCTATGATCTCCTTTGACAAAATGTTTTCTTTTTCCAAATCTCTTTTTCTTCATGAACTTTTTAAATTTCCTTGAAAAAGTGCATATCATCATCTTTCTCACTCTCACTTGTGGTTTCTTCACTCTCATCTTCTTGAGTTGCACTCTTCAATGCCATGGTCCTTCTCTTCTTTGAATCATCTTCATCAATATGTTGTCGTTGCTGAAGTCGTGAGTCATCAAAGAACCAACCAACTCTTCAAGTGATAAATTGTTGAGATCTTTTGCTTCTTGAATTGTGTGACTTTTGCTTCCCATGTCCTAGGTAAAGATCTTAAATTTTTCTAACAAGATCACTGTTAGCATAAGATTTTCCAAGACTCTTCAATTAATAATGTCAGTAAATCTTGTAAACATATCAGTAATATTTTCAGCAGATCCATCTTAAATAATTCATACTTATGAACAAGCATATTTATTTTGGATTCCTTGACTTGATTTGTACCCTCATGGGTGACTTCAAGTCTATCCCATATTTTCTTAGCAGACATACAAGTAGATATGCGATTAAACTCATTTGCATCAAGAGAAATAAAGAACATTCATAGCCTTTGCATTTAATTGAGCTAATTTCTTGTCTTGCTCATCCCATTCAGATTCAGTTTTGCAATATTAACATTTTCAATCATAATAGTGGGTGTGTGAGTCCATTAATTATGATTCCCCATAAATCATAATCTAGTGCTTGAATGAAGATTTTCATTCGTGCTTTCCAATATGTGTAGTTTGTTCCATTGAACAAAGGTGGTCTATTAGTTGATTGTCCCTCAATCAACATGGAATTCATTGGGATTACTATTGATCTTTGGCTCCAAGCTAATCAAAGCTATAGAAATCAAGAGCACGCTGCTCTGATACCACTTGTTGCCCAGATGTAGTAACCCAAGAGGGGGGTGAATTGGGTTATTTAAAAAAAATTAATAGCTATGCAATATATGTGCTTTTAACCCTAATTTGATTTGCAGCGGTGAAGTGGGGTGCACAGAATAATAACAATAGAAAAGCAAACAACCACAAACACACAGAAGTTTATAGTGGTTCGGTGCCAAACTCAGCACCTACATCCACTCCCCAACACCTTTGGGAATTCCACTAATCGTATCACAACGATTACAACCTCTAGCCGAACCAGGCTAGCCCTCTTGTTTATACGGCACAAGGTAGCCAAAAACCCTAGCCAAACCTAGGCTAGTCCTCTTGTTTCACGGCACAAGGAAGCCAAAAACCCTAGCCAAACCTAGGCTAGTCCTCTTGTTTCAATGGCACAAGGAAGCCAACAACAAACCAGGGTTCACTAACCCTTTTACAAGATAATCAGAGTATGTAAAGGAGAAGCTCATACAATGAGCAAATATTCAAAAAATACTTTACAACTTTTGAAGCAATAAACTCAGCAATAAATGAACTAGGTTGAAGCAGCTGAAGTCTTGAATGCTTGAAAAGCTTCAATGATTCGGACGACCTTTCGGAGCAAGGAATGAACTTGAATGCCCAGCAACACTCAACAAATATGCAATGAAGGCTCTTTTCTTGGATTTTTCTCTCTTTGAACTTTCTTTTTCAAAAATCATCTAGGTGTGCTTCTAATCCCAGCTATTTATAACCATCTAACAAGAAGATATCCGTTAGATACATAAGAAATAAATGGAAATAATAACGGGAAGAAAATATAACCGTTAAACATGTTTCCCTTAAGCATTGAATGCAGATCTCCATTTGAGGAAGGATGAGCACTGTAAAAATTCAAAAATCAAAAGTTAAATATAGCTTGAAATAGCAATAGAGAAAGAGAGAGAAGAAAGAGCTCTCATAAAAGCTTAGGCGGCGGTGGATTAAAAAAAAGAGGCTCCAGGTAGCTGAGGATATGAATGCCATCGTCCAAGAGTAAAGCAGTAAACCTCAGCTAGCTAATCAGTTAGCTAACCAGAGAGGTCACAACAAAGGAATCGTCCTGAGGCAGCTCATCAGTTAGCTTGGCAGCTAACTAAGCGAAAGTCAGTTAGCTCTTTAGCTAACTAACAGAGAAAAAGTAACGGCAGAGAGAGAATTCATGCTATCATAGTTAGCTCTCCAGCTAACTAAATTTGAAATCCACTCGGCTGCAGGAGAAGAACAAGACAGCTAGTTAGCTGAGTAGCTAACTGAAGAATGGCCAGTTAGCTCACGAGCTAACTAGAAGCAAAAGCAATATGTTGTCCGTCCAGCTTAGTTAGCTCTCCAGCTAACTGAGCAAAAAGGCAGTCATCCGTTCTGATATAGCAGTTAACTCTCCAGCTAACTAACCAACAGTCAGCTAGCTCTTTAGTTAACTGAATTTTGAATCCCCACGGCTGATACGTTCCCTGTGAAAATCAGTTAACTGAGTAGTTAGCTCCAGGATGAAATAGTTAGCTAAGCATTTAACTAAAAGAAACGTCAGCTAGCTAGAAGGAGTTTCAGTTAGCTAACAAGACATCCACCTAGGTAGCTAAAATTTGAAGGTGTTCGGCCAATGCACTGTGACGAGCAAATCAGTTAGCTGAAGAAATTCCAGCTAGCTAACAAGCTAGCTCACTAGTTGACTAAAAGAAAATGACGTTCAGCCAGGCACCTGAGACAAGTTTCTTAGTTAGCTGAAAGAGCTCCAGCTAGCTAATAAACTAACTCACCAGCTAGCTAAAATAGAAGGATGTTTCGCCATCTAACTGAGATGAGCATTTTAGTTAGCTGAGAAAATTTCAGCTAGCTAACAAGCTAGCTAAATAAATACTATCTTAATTTAAAAAACAAATCGGCTGAGAAAAGATGGGGGCATTCGGGGGCGCAAACAGCTTTTGCGGTGGTAACTCCGCCGTGTGGCCACCTATGCCTCATCCGGCCGAGACCGTGGCCGGGTCAAAGGGGGCCAGGACTCAAAACAAAATTCCCGAGAGCATATGGCAACCAGAGTACCGGAGCCGAGAAACGGCCGCGCGAGTACCAAACCCTGACCATCTGAGATGCGGCGCTTGACCCTTCCAGGCCTGAGGGGATGATTTCGCCGCCCCAGTGGCTGTCGGGTTGCGGGCAAGGAGTTGACCTTGACTTTCGACTTTGCAAAAGCATCGCGTCCTCTTCTCGCATTGGAAGAATCGGATTAACTGAACATCCAGGGAGGGAGAGGGAGACCGATAGAGAAGGGCAGATGGACCGTAATCTGAGCGGCTTCTTGATAGGATGCGTCGGCGCGGCGGTGACGCTGTGCGCTTACTCTCAGTCCATCGTCTCCACCACGCAGTGTGTCACGGTCGGCCTCCTTATCCTCGTCTTTGGCCTCTTCGTCAAGGAAGGTTTCATCTCTCTCTGATCCCAACCTCATCAAGCGGCTCCTAGTTTTCCTTTTCTTTCTTTCTCTCTCCTGTGATCTCCAATTCCTTTTGCAATCGGATTTGCAATGAAATGTTTTAATTCCGGTATTTATATGTGGGATTGATGTTGTTACTTTATATCAGTGGATGACCCGTCTGATCTTTTGTTGATAACAGGAGAGAATTCTTTCAATATGTCTTGGATGGTTGGATGTTTCCTACTTCCACTAGTTTTTCTCCCTTTTTTATTTATTTTTTTTTTATGAAAGGAAAAAACGTTACCTACTCTGTTATTCTCAAGATTTTCATTCTTTTCAGCCTGTGCGCCCTTCCAATGGATGGTCACAAAAGAATCTGAAACTCTCTGTCTTCTTTGTGCCCTGCTGTGCCGGGCCATTAACTCCCTTTTACCTTAATAAAAACAGATTAGAAGAACCTCGGTCTGGGGATGGTATCCAAGTTATTAGCATAACTTTACCAACTAAACTAGCTGACACCCACAATTCTACCAAGTTATAGGTATGATAACAGTAAAATTATTCCATCAGCGAAAAAGAAAACAACAAAACGAGTGATTCATCAGTATGTTCCTGAATAAACTGAATCGAGAGAAGAAATCGAAGAACCCCTGGTAGAAGATGTTTAATTAGGCTTAGTCATTTTTCCATGGTGTCGCTGTCGCTGTTGCTGCGCTGAGAAACAGGAGATCAAACGGAGTAATATACCTTGTCCTGAGTTGGTCTTATCCTATCAGCTTCCTCTAGTGAGGCATTATCTCATATTCCGATCTTTCAATCATGATAGTCAAAGAAAGTATTTGCACCATTTTTCCCGGTATATTAAAAAAAAAAATCGCATGCAGATGTCTCTTTGATTTAATTTCTCATTATTGGCAAGCGGTGCACATGAATAAAATCTGGAGATTGATTTTTTGTTATGAATAAAATTGGAGAGTGATGTTACAAAATTTTTAAAGACCTTGTCATATTGTTTATATGTCTCGGCATACACCCGGTTGTAAATATCTGACAACCATGAACAAAGTTATTATTGCTTTTGATGTGATATTTGTATCACTCTAAATGATCCTCCACCCTGGTCTCATCTAGATATCAATGCACCAATTATCTTTGCCGGATTCATACCATTCAAATACTGCTTTCAAATTGCTTAACACCCAAATGCAAATTTATCATGCTTGTTTATAAGTATCAGTGTAACACTCCAACTTATCTGTTGGTTCAATTGACAGGTTGAGTTTGTATGGTCTTAAAAACTTAAATATAAATTAATTAATAATAGATGAACTTAAGTTATAAGCTCTTTTCTTTTCATATGACCTTAAAAATTCTAATGCAAGTTGATTATAATAGGTGAAGGCAAACTTGAGTTAACTTTTCTTTGTAAACTTGAGTTATAAGCTCTTTGAACTTTACTTTTTCATGTAGTCTTAAAAAGTAAATACAAGTTAATTGGTAATAAGTGAATTTGAGTTATAAGCTCTTTAAACTTTTCTTTTTTTTATCTAATCTGATGGTGCTGCATGCATAGATGATTTCATTTTTTCTACCCATCTAAATCAGTTCTAACACCATTTATAATACCCTAATTCCTTTTGCTAATCTAATTAATTTGTTAGCGGATAGAATTGAATTGAGTTATAAACACTTTAAAACTTTCTGTCCGAACGGTTGTGGGGCTATTAGGGTATTACATCACTTCTCATGTGAAACGGACAATAGCATCTTTATAAGAACAAGCTTAAGTTTTGCAGCACTGGACGTGCCACCCATCTCGGCACTCTTATATCCGTGAAGCCACGTTTTTTGCAAACACATCCTTGCTAAGTTTCACAGCATCAAGGATCACCTCCTGATCCACAAGTGGAGGGCATGCAAAACGATTCTCCCTGTTATTAACACACAAGCACTTCAATTTTTGGAGCTATTCTTTTATCTTCTTCCCTTTTTTCCTATTATGTGTAGCGAGATTCAGAACTAGTCCTTGAAGTATTATTGATAGGCAAGATAAGTACGCTGTTGTTTCTCCTTCCTTTCGTTCAACTTCAAGTAATGAATGCACTGAAGCCATTACTGGCTGTTAGGATATCAAGGATTCAAGAGCTATACTTCTCTCTTACCTTTGGCATTGTTCCATATAAGCTTAAAAAGCTTATAACTCAGATTCATCTGATAACAATTAATTTATACACTACATGAATTTGACTTTATTAACAATTTAATTAGCTCTGGACTATGCTTGATAAAAGGAAGAAATTTGTAATACCTTTTAGTGTCGTGAAACAGCTGGCACCTTAAGAGATCCTATGGAAATGAATAGGTGCATAGGGAATGCTTTGTAGTTAAGCCATTTGGAGCAAAGGTGGCCTTGGATTCGAAATAGGCCGGCGGTCTAAAGGAGTTGTTCATCAGGGGCAAGCCGGAGGTCATCTTGATGTTCTTACCTAGCCATCTTGATGGTTGGATGGCTAGGGGCTGTCGAGGTTCATGCCACAAGTCAAGGGATGTCTCCTCCCTCCTGCGATGGAGTAATTAGGGATATCCTTGCAGTAGCAGACTCATGATTTAGATGGGACCTGAAAGAGTTTGGGCGGAATTTCTTCATCATCACCTTCCCTTTCCACGAGAGCTCACTTGGGTGTCTTAGGAGATCATTCTACCTAGAAATTATGAAGTGTTGATGTGACGCCCCTCCTAATAGTCCCACATTGGACCGGTTAAGCTGGGATCAACCCTTGTCCGTCTTGCTTTCTTGTAACGAAATGGGCCCGTGGGCTCGGGTCGTTACAATATGGTATCAGAGCCTCGCACCAGTCGAAGTGCAGGAGCTAAGTGCCACACAGGGCAAAGTGCTACATCCATGGGGGATGGGAGCCACCTCTTGAACCTGTGGGGGCCACCTTAGAATCCTGCTGCCTGGTGGTTGTGATCAATTGCCCTGGCGACGAGGACGTCGCCTCTAAAGGGAGGTAGATTATGAAATAGTCCCACATTGGAAAATTGGAATTGGTTAGTGGTTTATAACCGGTTAAGCAAGAAGGACAAGCACTAATTGGATCCCTTTTTGGGCTGTGTGGCCCAAGTTGGTAACGAAATATCGTTACAGTTGAATGGTCCATAAGTTGATGCTTACCATAGGTTTTGCTATGGAGTCGAGCTCTGGTTAACCAGGATTCCTTTGTTGGTGAGGAATGCTGAGTCAGTTTCATCTCTGATTTCACCCTTGTAGATAAAGGTGTCGATCAATATTTGAAGACATGAGCCAAGTACATTCCCAATTCAGTATGTACATCAGGGAGGTGGTGGCAAAGCTGCCACCATCGTCGAAGCTTCGCTCAATTAGTAGGTGGGCCAGAGTCCAGAAGCCCCCTTTTTTTCTTTAGTTTCAATTATGAAAGTCTTTGTACATCATCTTCGGTGCAGTAAATCCTACGTAAAATGCATCAATCCTCCTTATTGATCCACGTAAATCTACATGGCTTGATGTGATGGAACAGAATAGCAGGAACACGATTTTAAGTTTTGAGCATGATGTGCATTAATACCTATTCAGCCTTTTTGAAATTTCTGTGCAGACCAAAATGCTTTTTCCCTCCAGCCTACTTCTACCCGCCATCTTACTTAGATTTTGATAAAAAACTAAAACATTCTTCTTGGCGATGATGTGCCGCGAATCGGGAGTCTAGGATGAGGTTATGGTTCATAAGCTTGGCGATGGCTTCTAGAAGCTCCTACCGGATGCTAGAGTAGCCATGCATGAGGGTGTTGGTCTGGACCAGCATCACCACCTTAACGTACCTCGACGGAAGAGGCTTGGTGCCAATGACACCGGCATTTAGAAACCGGATGAGTTTTGTCTAGAAATCAATGGTCTTTTTGGTGCAGTGATAGCTTTGAAAGATTCATCAGCTTTGGTGCTAGCTTTTGATGATTCATCAGCTTTGGTTCATTGTGTGCCTCAAACTCTAACTTCTTAACAGCTTTGCTATTCAATTCCTCAAGGTCTTCATCATCTAGTCTGAAAATTTTTTTTGGGATGTTGTAATTTTTTTTAGCCTTTATCAAAATTTTGGGATGTTAATACTTTCTCTTAACATTTTCTGAATGGGTGTCACAGGTTTTCAACTATGGTGTCGTAAGTTTACAACTAGGGTATTGCAATTTTTTTAGCCTATATCAGAATTTTTTTTGGGATGTTGTAGTGCTTTGTCTTAACATTTTCTGAATGGGTATCGTAGGTTTTCAACTAGGGTGTCGTAAGTTTACAACTGGGATGTCGTAAATTTTTTTAGCCTTTATCAAAAAAAAATTGGGATGTTGTAATGCTTTGTCTTAATGAATAGGTGTCGTAAGTTTACAACTGGGGTGTCGTAAATTTTTTTGGGATATTGTAATACTTTGTCTTACGTTTTCTGAATGACTATCGTAGGTTTTCAACTAGGGTATTGTAAGTTTACAACTAGGGTGTTGTAATTTTTTTTTGCCTATACTAGAAAATTTTTTTGGATGTTGTAATGCTTTGTTTTAACATTTTCTGAATGGGTATTATAAGTTTTCAACTAGGGTGTCGTAAGTTTACAATTGGGATGTCATAATTTTTTTTGCCTATATCAAAATTTTTGTTGGGATGTTGTAATGCTTTGCCTTCACGTTTTCTAAACGAATGTCGTAGGTTTTCAACTAGGGTGTCGTAAGTTTACAACTGGGGTGTCTTAATTTTATTTTAGTATATATCCTTTTTCTTAACATTTTTTGAATAGGGTATCCTAAGTTTCCAAATAGGGTGTCGTAAGTTTATAACTAGAGTGTCATAATTTTTTTTTCGCTTGTACCAGAAATTTTTCTAGAATGTTGTAATGTTTTGTCTTAATATTTTTTGAATGGGTGTTGTAGGTTTTCAACTAAGGTGTCCTAAGTTTACAACTGAGGTGTCATAATTTTTTTTAAGCCTATATTAGAAGCTTTTTTGGGATGCTGTAATGCTTTGTCTTAATATTTTCTAAATGGGTGCCATAGGTTTTCAATTATGGTGTTGTAAGTTTGCAACCGGGTATATTTTTGTTTTTACTGTTCAATGATGAGTTTCACTACGTAGATGTGTATTATGGGTGGTTATCATGTTGGATTTCCTTACCACACAAGTGATTCATTCCCGAGTTTACAGGATCAACCATAGCCATATATCGTTTCACTTTACCATTTCCCTCTTACCCAATGGCCCCATTCTTACCATATCAGAACTTGTCTGTGATGCTGATCTGATTCAAGTAACATTCTCAACAGGCTGATATGAATAACTTTAGGTAGAGGCTCTTCCACTCGAACGCAGCAATATCCTGAACTCCCCAGTCGAGGCTGGGTTTATTAGTCTCAGCAAATGCCATACAACAAGCTGAGAGATGGCAGCGCAACCTCTTGTTGAAGTCCAACCACATGCAAAGCTTTACATAAAGCCTTTCTGATTCTTCCACGGCTGCTTCCGTGTTAGCTTTAGCTGGAGGAGGTTAGAGCCGTTGTCATGGCTCAGCTCCGTGCTCACTACTACCAAGGAGGATCAACCCACTACACGTCCACAAAACAAGAGCAAAACTACGGAAGCACACCACTTAATCATACTTGGAGCTGATCTTATAATCGTTCTTACAGGGACTAGATTTGTCAAATTACATAGCTTCGCCGCTCCATCGAAGTAAAAATCGCGAGATTGATTGGGATCTAATAATTCTTTTTCTATAAGTACTTGCTTAAAGATAGAAGGGAAGAGAGTTACGGTACCCGAATTAATATTAATAGTAAAAATCTAGGATATCTATTCAGAAAATATTAAGATAAAGCATTACAACATCTCATAAAAATGTTTTAGTATAGACCAAAAAAAATTATGACATTTCAGTTGTAAACTTACAATACCCTAGTCAAAAACCTACAATACTCTATCAGAAAATATTAAAATAAAACATACAATATTCAAAAAATGTTACGATACTCACCATTAAAGAAGCGTAAACTCATGAAATAAGAAATAAGGAGATACCAAATGCTATGTGATGCCACAATATTTCAATTTAATAATCCTAATGACGCCAAGTCACCTTCTTCAAGCGTGGGGAAAGATGGACGTCCTTCTCTCCGGACCCCTGCAAGAAAAGTTTTTGAAGATCGGATGCTCCAGTGGGGACCCTCCAATGCTCAAGTTAGTTACTTAGGATCAGACAAGAACTGCTCAGCAGAAGGGAGCTGAGACAGTTAGGATTTTGC
The DNA here is from genome assembly GCA_900491605.1 of Calamus simplicifolius. NCBI lineage: Eukaryota > Viridiplantae > Streptophyta > Magnoliopsida > Arecales > Arecaceae > Calamus > Calamus simplicifolius. Next base: position 52,675 of record UESW01002791.1, on the reverse strand, counting down.
TAGTGGGAGAAAAGCTAGAAAACCAGAGTTCGAATCCCTACTTACAGCGCGGTTGCATGTTTTTATACCTGTCCGAATGTCCCATCTTACTTTTTTAGAAGATTATTATCGTACCATCACTGTGCGCGCCGAAGGCGTCCCGCGTTACCTGTCGATATGGCTTTACAGGTGTCTAGCAGCCGCGGTTGCATTTGGTGCGCGTCGTTGCTTAACATGACCGCGCACAGTTGCAAGTGGTAGTGAATCGTACTCCGTAATGGGGCACAGTCATGCACAAGGACACATGCAATGCACCATACGCCGTTATGAGGCATGGCCGCAAGCAGCCACGGACACACGGCGAGCCATGTGGATGCGTCAGGTGGCCCAGAGTTGTTGTTTGGTTCGAAGGCTGGTTCACGTGTTGGACGTTGGTGATGCCTGTGCACCCCGAGACCGGAGGGGGTCTCGAGGTGGAGACATGTGACCTCACCCCGAGACCGGAGGAGGTCTCGGGGGTAAGATGGTGCTGGTGCACCCAGAGACCGGAGGGGGGGTCTCGGGGTCGAGATATGGTGACCTCACCCCGAGACCGGAGGAGGTCTCAGGTGAGATGGTGCTGGTGCACCCCAAGACTAGAGGGGGTCTTGGGGTCGAGATATGGTGACCTCACCCCGAGACCGGAGGAGGTCTCGGGGTGAGATGGTGCTGGTGAACCTCGAGACCGGAAGGGGGTCTCGGGGTCGAGATATGGTGACCTCACCCTAAGATCGGAGGAGGTCTCGGGGGTGAGATGGTGCTGGTGCACCCCGAGACCGGAGGAGGGTCTCGGGGTTGAGATATGGTGACCTCACCCCGACACCGGAGGAGGTCTCGGGGGTGAGATGGTGCTGGTGCACCCCGAGACCGGAGGAGGGTCTCGGGGTCAAGATATGGTGACCTCACCCCGAGACCGGAGGAGGTCTCGGGGGTGAGATGGTGCTGGTGCACCCCAAGACCGGAGGGAGGTCTCGGGGTTGAGATATGGTGACCTCACCCCGAGACCGGAGGGGGTCTCGGGGGTGATATGATGCTTGTGCACCCCGAGACCGGAGGGGGGTCTCGGGGTTGAGATGCGGTGACCTCCAGTCTCGGGGGTGAGATGGTGCTGGTTCACCCCGAGACTAGAGGGGGGTCTTGGGGTCGAGATATGGTGACCTCACCCCGAGACCAGAGGAGGTCTCGGGGGTGAGATGGTGCTTGTGCATCCCGAGACTGGAGGGGGTCTTGGGGTCGAGATATGGTGACCTCACCCCGAGATTGGAAGGGGTCTCGAGGGTGAGATGATGCTTGTGCACCCCGAGACCGGAGGGGGGGTCTCGAGGTTGAGATGTGGTGACCTCACCCCGAGACCGGAGGGGGTCTCGGGGGTGAGATGGTGCTGGTTCACCCCGAGACTGGAGGGGTCTTGGGGTCAAGATAGTAACCTCACCTGAGACCGAAGGAGGTCTCGGGAGTGAGATCGTGCTTGTGCACCCCAAGACCGAAGGGGGGTCTCGGGGTTGAGATGCGTTGACCTCCGTTAGCTGTTGTTACCTTTTATTCTAACGGCGCTGGATCAGCCACATCAGATGCCCCCTCACCCCTGAGGCGAAGTGGGCCCACTGGCAAGGCGAAAGGGGTGCTACCTCCCATGTGGCTGATCCCCGTCCACATCTCTATGCGGACGACATGGGGAATGTAAAAGGTAGCTGCTTCCATACACTGATCCCACCACGATCGACCTCAAGGTGAGGTTAGCTCTTCGAAGTCCGCGTGGAAAGTTGTATCATCATTACCTCTCATAGCGGCGATGTCAGGAGTCCCATCATCGGCCGGAGGCATACCGTATCACGCACTGGGCAACCATCGAGGCGAACCAACCTATGGTGGGGGTCCATGTGGCTGACGAGACGAGGCGGGACAATTTGAAAACCTAATAAAACTCGAATGGGGGGTTGAATCTGGCCACACCACTACTACCATTGTCGTCTTCCTCTGAGCCCGCGTTTTGGTCTCCCCTGCAACCCGAGAACCTACGCTTAGCTTTCCTTCCTCAGGTCAGTTCTTTATCCATTCTAGACTCCTCCATCCCTTCTTCTACCCATGAGTTCTCCATCTTGGACCTCAGAGGATGATTCGAAGAATTGTTCTCCCTCTGAGAGGCACTGCGCCTCTCATGTACCTTCCCCCTCTCCTCCACTGGAGTGGTCCACTGATTCAGATGACCGCGTCCCCCTAGCCCGGCGACGGGTCACTGGTGGAGCCCCATCAAGGAGCCGTCGGTCAAAGGCTGGCACCTCCTCGAGGATGGAGGGGTCCCCAGAGGGGACCGCCTCCACGGTAACAGGTCTGGATTTGGCAAAAATTCGAGCCCGTTACCAGATTCCCCGGGATGTTGAGCTTTTCTTACCGACTCCCATGATAGGGTCATATCCTCCCGACCCGGCGGGTGGCCCTTTATGAGATTTTCCTGAAGGCAAGTCTCCGTCCACCCTTTCCTCCTTTCTTCATCAACCTTCTTGACTACTACTCCTTGACTCCTTCCCAACTGGTCCCAAATTCCTACCAGGTCATTAGCGCCTTTGTTATTCTCTATCATCGTCTTGGCATCACCCCCCGAATCTCTCTTTTCCGATCTTTTATATCCTCCGGTCCCAGAAGGGTTGGTGGCTGTTCCAGTCCCGACCCAATCGGGTCCTTAAGCTTTTTCTTCCTTCTTCGATCAAGGGATGAAAATCTCGGTTCTTTTTTGCTGGCCTAGATAAAGTCAGGCCCCGGTGGGGAGACCCCGACCTTTGAGCAACGCGAACTCCACCGTCCACCCTGGAGATCGGGAAGCATTGGGTCAATTGTTAGCTGCCGAGATCCCTCGGTACACCTTGCTTTTAACGGAAGATAACCTCCAGTCGGCGGGTCTTATCTTCCACCAGGGTAAGTCATTTCCACACTTAGCCAAAATTTTACCTGCTTCTTCTCCTTTCTTCTTTTTTTTTAATCTTGACCGATATCGTGCAGCCATGAAGATATCGACACAGAAACTCCTGAAGGCCGTCTCAAAGAAAAGGGCCCGGGAGGGGCCAAGTGAAGGCCAGCAAGCTCCAGCCCCAAAACGCCCGACAGCTCGAGTTCCTCGACCACCGGCACCACAAGACCCCCCGGCTGCTCCAGAAATCAACCTCACAGCCGACACCCCATCAGAGATGGCGGCGACCGTGGGGTCCCAATAGAGGAGCCAGCTGCAGAAGAGCCGACAGTGGCGGAGGAGCCCATAGTGACGGAAGAGCTTCCTGCCCCTGGCGGACCGACCCCACCGAGGCAATCAGGGACTGGGGCGAGGGGCCATCAGGGATAGCAAGCCCACCCCCCGAGAGGACGCCTAGGAGCAGCCCGCGTGCCGAGCCAGAGGAGGCTGAGGCGGCCGAACGGAGCAGGGCCAAACTAGGGCCGCCCCAGGACTCCATCTTGAATGACAGTCGCTGGGCTGAACGGGTCCTTTCTCCAGTTTTCATGCCCGAGGTCCTGGAAGAGCTCAGCCACCTGAAGGCGAGAACATTCTTCCGGGAATCCTACGCGGCCCTTGTTAGGGTAAGCGGTCTTTTCACCCTTTGCTTTTATATTTCCTCTTTTTTTTTTACTAACATGGAACTTTCATGCAGCTTGCACATTCCCTAAGGGCCGCGATGGAGGCAATCCATGGTGGGAAGGCCCTTCTGCGCGAAGCATAGAAGGAGGCCGAAGATGCCCAGCACCGCGCAGAGGCGGTCGAGGAGGCGCTGGAGTCGACCAGAAGCGCCTGGGCCAATGAAACAAGGGCCGCCGAGAGCAGAACGGAGGCTGATGCCAACCGCCTGCGGGCGGCGCTCCACCAAATGATGGAGGCTGAAAACACCGTGATGGCCAGAGACCTGCATATCTCTGAGCTAACCTTAGCCATCCAAGAGATCAAGGGTCGAACGGTCGTAGCTGAGGAGAGAGTAGGGTCCGCGGAGGAAAAGGCAGTGGCAGCAGAGGAAAAAGCAAGGGCCGCGGAGGAGAAGGCACGGGCAGCGAAGGAAAAAGCAAACCAAGCCAGGGAGGAGGTGAGTCGCGCTCAAGAGGCCGAGAGGGCTACGGTGGCAGCCCTCACTGCGAAGGAAAGAGCTCGGGCTGCTGAGGTGGAAGCTGCCATCGTGGCCAGGACCGCCGGAATTATAGAAGAGTACAAAGCATCCGAGCGCTTTACAGATGATTTGGCAGAAGCCTCGGTGGCGGTGTTCCTTCAAGGGTTCCAGCACGGGAAGGAGAAAATTTCTAGGGACTTGAACATTCCCCAAGCCCTGGAAGTCGAACCAGATTACTTCTCAGATTTAGCCCCCTCCGACGATGAGCCCGCGCCAGCTGAACCGTGAGCCTCCTTGTATTTTTGTTTTTGCAAGTCCGACAACGTCGGCATTTTGTAATCCCTTCAAATGAATGAAATACCTTTTTCCTCCAAGATAAATTATCTATTTGTGACTCTTATCCCAAATTCGTTGGCTGACAATGCGCGGCCCCTTGGTTCCATTAGTGCCAGGGGATAACTCTCAACTCACGCGAGCTATCCCGTCTTAGCCATCTAAGACCGAAACTCGGGGCCAGGAAGATAGGTTTCTTGGGGTTGAAGTGCCAGTTGTTGGAGGTTGAGGTAGGCGGGTTCCTCAGGACCGACGGCGCACCGCTCTGCCAGAGGTATGTCGGGCCTTGCGCCAGGTAGGCGCATGGCTTTAGGTGCCGATGGGGGTTGGACTTGATGCCTGGCTAGCCCAGGGCTTTAGGTGCCGACGGGTGTCGGGCTTTATGCCTGGCTGGCCCAAGGCTTTAGGTACCGACGGGTGTCGGGCTTTATGCCTAGCTGGCCCAGGGCTTTAGGTGCCGACGGGTGTCGGGCTTTATGCCTGGTTGGCCCAGGGCTTTAGGTGCCAACGGGTGTCGGACTTTATGCCTGGCTGGCCCAGGGCTTTGGGTGCTGACGGGTGTCGGGCTTCATGCCTGGCTGGCCCAGAGCTTTGGGTGCCGACGGGTGTCAGGCTTCATGCCTGGCTGGCCTAGGGCTTTAGGTGCCGACGGGTGTCGTGCTTCATGCCTAGCTGGCCCAGTGCTTTGGGTGCCGACGGGTGTCAGGCTTCATGCTTGGCTGGCCCAGGGCTTTGGGTGCCGACGGGTGTCGGGCTTCATGCCTGGCTGGCCCAGGGCTTTAGGTGCCGACGGGTGTCAGGCTTTATGCCTGGCTGGTGCAGGGCTTTAGGTGCCGACGGGTGTCGGGCTTCATGCATGGCTGGCCCAGGGCTTTAGGTGCCGACGGGTGTTGGGCTTCATGCCTGGCTGGCCCAGGGCTTTAGGTGCCGACGGGTGTCGGGCTTTATGCCTGGCTAGTGCAAGGCTTTAGGCAAAAAGAACTTAGGAGCTAAAATTAAATTTGTTAATATAGAATGAGGGGCGAAAGCCCAAAAGAATACATGCACGATATTTAATGTGAGAGGAGAAATGTGTTACTGATAATACCGACGAAGGTTGTCTGCATTCCATATCCTAGGAAGCGGTTCCCATCAAGCTCTTCAATCTTGTAAGCTCTGTGACGAAGTGTCTCGGCGATCCGATAGGGTCCTTCCCAATTTGGGGCTAGCTTGCCTCCCTCCGCCGGCTTCGAGACTTCAGCCCGTCGAAGGATCAGGTCCCCGGCAGGAAAGTCCTGGGACGCACACGGGCGTTGTAATATTTGGCGGCCCGTTGCCGGTAGACCGCCATCCGAAGTCGCGCTCGGTCTCGCATTTCCTCCACCAGGTCGAGGTTGGCTCGCAACTGGTCTGGGTTGTCCTTCCTCGTTGTACGATTCCACCCGAGGGCTCGGTGAGCCAACCTCTACCGGGATGACGGCTTCGGATCCAAAGACTAAGCTGAATGGGGTCTCGCCGGTGGGGGCTCGCGGCGTTGTGTGGTAGGCCCACAGCACGTTGGGGAGCTCCTCCACCCATCGTCCCTTACAGTCATCCAGTCGAGTTCTCAGCCCTTGGAGAATGATTCGATTAGTCACCTCGGCCGCCCCGTTGGTCTGAGGGTGCCCGACGGAAGTGAATTTCTGACGGATGCCCAGCTTGGAGCAGAATTCTCGGAAGGGCGTGTTGTCAAACTGCCGGCCATTGTCGGTGACCAGGGTGTGCGCAGTCCGAACCGACATATAATGGACTTCCAAAAGAAGGATCTCACTTTGCTCTCCATGATCTTAGCAAGGGCTTCGGCTTCAACCCACTTGGTGAAGTGATCAACGGCCACCAGGAGGAACTTTCGCTGTCCGAAGGCGGGGGAAATGGTCCCAGATATCCATACCCCACTGGGCGAAGGGCCAGGGTGCCACCAAGGGGGTTAACTGAGACGTCGGCTGTCGCTGGATATTAGCATGGCGCTGACAGCTATCACATCTCTTAACGAGCTCGGCTGCGTCCTCCTTCATGGTCAGCCAAAAGTACCCCTATCGTAGGGCCTTGTAAGCTAGGGCTCTGCCCCCCAGGTGACTTCCACAGATGCCTTCATGGATCTCCCATAGGATGTAGTCTGATTCGCTGGTCCCATGCACCTGAGGACCGGGTATGAGAATGATCTTCGATAAAGCTTCCCATCCATCATCAAGAACCTTGGGGCCCTCCGCCTGAGTAGCTTGGCCTCAGCGGGTTCTCTGGGAGAGTACCATCGGTCAAATATCGGATGTAGGCGTCCATCCAGGAGGGCTCTTGCTCCACCGTAATGCTTCATCCGCAACTTCAATGCTTGGGGCCTGGAGGTGCTCCACATATGTTCTTCCCAGCGTCCATCGGCCGAAGTGGCTAAACGGGATAATGCGTCGGCCCTGGCATTCTCCGCTCGAGGAATGTAGCTGACATGGAAGTAAGAGAACCGAGAGGCTTGGGATTGCACCTTGCTCAGATAATGGGACATGGTGGGTCCCTAGCTCGTACTCCCCAGTGATCTGCCCAGAAACAAGCTGAGAGTCCGTGAAGGCCCTCAAACGCCCGCACCTAACTCCTCAGCCAACCTCATTCCCGCTAACAGGGCTTCATACTCCGCCTGGTTGTTAGTTGCCGGGAACTGGAATCTAAGAGCATACTCCACTGCATCCCTCTCAGGGCTCGCAAGAATGAGTCCAGCTCCGCTTCCTTGAGAATTTGCTGCTCCATCCACATGCAAAATCCAGTCCTCTTTTTTGCCTCCTCGGTCGAGGGAGGGTCCACACACTCCTCCGGGCGTACCTCCTCCACACCCTTCTCGGTCCAGGAACACTCAACCAAGAAATCAGCTATCACCTGAGACTTCATGGCCGACCTTGGCCGGATGGATAGGTCAAACTCACTTAGTTTAATGGCCCATTTGGCTAGCCGACCGGAGGTGTCAGGGCGAGACAAGATGGTCCGAAGAGGTTGGTCCGTGAGCACCACGATGGGATGAGCTTGAAAGTAGGGTCGGAAGCGTTGAGCAGAGACCACCAGGGCAAAAATGATCTTCTCGGTTCTAGAGTATCTGGTCTCGGCATCATGAAGTACCTTGCTGGTGTAATAGATCGGCCTCTGGACCCCATCAACATCCATGCGCACAGCACAAAGCTGACAGCTTCGGGGGAGGCTGCGAGATATAGAAAGAGCTCCTCCCACTCTTGGGCTTGGACAACAGCGGGGAGTGGATAAAAATTGCTTCAACTCCTCGAAGGCATCCTGACACTCCTTTGTCCACTCGAAGCCGTTGACCTTGCGCAGCGCCTTAAAGAAGGGCAGGCACCTTTCTGCCGATCTTGACATGAAGCGACTCAAAGCTGCCACCCTCCCAGTTAGGCGTTGCACCTCCTTCTTGTTAGCTGGGGGCCTCATCCAAGATAGCCCTGATCTTGTCAGGGTTGGCTTCAATCCCTCGCTGGGTTACCATAAAGCCCAGAAACTTGCCTGCCGCCACTCCGAAGGCACACTTGTGGGGGTTAAGCCTCATCCGATACCGGCGCAGGTTGTTGAAGGTCTCCTCGAGGTCGGCGACATGGTCAGCAGCACTGGTGCTCTTGGTCAGCATATCATCCACGTACACCTCCATGTTACGCCCTATCTGGTCCTCAAAGACCTTATTCATCAACCTTTGATAGGTGGCTCCGGCATTCTTCAGCCCAAACGGCATCACCTTGTAGCAGTAAATCCCCTTTTCTGTAATAAAAGAGGTGGCTTCTTCATCTGCCGGGTTCATCCTGATCTGATTGTACCCCGAGAATGCGTCCATGAAACTAAGGGTTTCATGCCCGGACGTGGCGTCCACTAGCTGGTCGATCCGGGGTAACGGGAAGCTGTCTTTGGGGCATGCCTTGTTGAGGTCGGTGAAGTCCACGCACATCCTCCAGCTCCCACTGGCCTTGCGAACCATCACGACATTCGCCAGCCAGTCCGGGTAGTGCACCTCGCGGATGTGACCGGCCGCCAGTAGCTTCCGCACCTCCTCATCCATGGCCTTTTGTCGATCGGGGCGAAACTCCTTTTCTTCTGCCGGATAGGTCGGCACTCCGCCTAAATGTTAAGTTGGTGGGTAATCACCTCTTCTGGAATTCCTGGCATATCGGACGCCGACCAGGCGAAGACATCCATTAGCTCGCAGAAAGGTGAGGAGTCGGTCACGAGCCTCCTCCGGGAGTAGGGCTCCAATCCGGACTGTTCTTGTTGGGTCCTCCCCGAGGGGGAAAGTAAGCAGTCGCTCGGCCGGCTCCCCTTCTCTCCAGGTCTCGAGGATCCAGCGTCTCAGGTACAGGTGGGTGCCGCCCCCTGCGGACTAGGGGCCATGTGGTAGCAAAGTGAAGGCGGATTCTGCTCTCCCCGCATCTCCCCGACTCCTTCGCTGGTAGGAAACCTCACGAGGAGCCTCTTAGTGGATATGACAGCATCCAAAAGATTGAGCCCGGGCCTCCCGAGGATCGCGTTGTAAGCAAGGGGCACGCGAACCACCAAGAACTTCATGAAAACCGTGCTTTGACACGGGGCTGTGCCAGCCGTCACAGGGAGAGTGACCTCCCCCTCGACTTTCACAGAATCTCCAGTAAACCCCATCAGGGGCGTGGCGACGGGCCGGAGTAGATCAGGTGACAGGTTCATGCGAACAAAAGCGTCATAGTTCAAAACATCCACAGAGCTCCCACTATCAACTAGAATTCTCTTTACAGGATGTTAGCGATCGTCATGATACGACGACGCTGTCATCATTTTTGTTTACTACCTCCTCTAAGTCCTTTTTAAAGAAAGGAATTACAGAATCCAACTCCCCTCCCCTCTCGGCCTCTTCGGCGGGCCTCCTGCCCCCCAGGAAATCATTGCCACCGTCTTCTCCGTTGGGGCATTGTCGATCATCGGCGGCGGGGCGCTGACGGGCCAGGAGCTCCCGGGTTGTTCCTCTGGACGAACTTTCCCAGGTGGCCCCGCTGGATAAGGTCTTCGATATAGCCTTCTTCAGCTGGCGGACAGTCAGTCATGGCCCTATCCCGGGTGATAGCGCACCAATAGTAGGTTCTCTGTCGAGGGATCTTAGGGATTCGGAAGGGAGGGCGCTGAAGATAAGACTCCCCTTCAATCTCGAGCAAGATCTGAGATATCGGGGCGAGCAGTGGGGTGTAGGGTCCATCTCTTGGTGCAGGGGCTCGGGACGGTTGTCTGGCCGGCGAGGAGGCTCAGGTCTCCTGGGGCGAGCTTCAGCAGGTTCCGGTCGGGCAGGTTTCTTGGGGACGTTCCCGTCAGCCTCGCGCCGGGAGAAGTCGGCCTCGTCAGCTCGAATGTACTTTTGGGCCGGGTCAAGAGCTCGGCGTAAGAGCCGGGTGGCTTCTTGTCGAGGGAGTACGTGAAGCGAGACGGACGGAGCCCTCGCTTCAAGGCCAAAGTGGCCACCGAGTCTTCAAGATTGTAGACCTCTAGGGCTGCCTCCTTGAACCGAGCGATATAATCCTGCATGAGCCACCGCTCTTCTGCTGGACGGCGAAGAGGCTATCTGCTACCCTAGGAATCTTTCGGCAGGTATCAAAATGGCCAAGAAAGCCTTCTCCAACTGGCAGAAAGAATCAATGCTCCGTGGTGGCAGACGGGAGTACCAAGCTCGGGTGGCCTTCTTCAGGGTGGCTGGGAAGGCGATGCACATGAGTGAATCGGTGGCCCCCTGGACTTGCATGAGAACTTTATAACTTTCAAGTGGTCCAAGGGGTCTATGGTCTCGTCATAAGGATCTAGCTGGGGAAGGCGGAACCGGGTGGAGATGGATTCTTCCATGATGCGGCAAGACAATGGAGGCCGGCTTTCGTAGTCCGTCTCTGGCAGATGGGTGATCTGACAGCTAAGTTCCTCCAACCTCTAGTTATACTCATCGAGTCGACGCTCGGCTCGACGGGCCATCCGGTCATCAACAGACCCCTCCCAAGAAGATTTAGAGGACGGAGAACGGGGACGGCGAGGGCGCTCTGCCTCCTTCCCGTGCCGCCGCTTAGGGGAAACACTAGCGTGGCGGGAAGGCGATCGGTGTCTCTTAGAGGCCTCTCGGCGGTGAGGCTTGGGTGGAGCTTGATGGTGGCAATCCCTCGGTACCGGTGATCTCCTCCAGGAGGAATGTTGGCTGGGTTGCACCACCCCTGGGACTGATGGATTTGGCTCCGGCTGCTCGTAAGGTGCTGCAGGCCTTGAACCACCGCCGCCAGAGACTGGACTTGCATGGCCAGGGCGGTGAATCGATCTTCTTGGAACTGCTGCGGAGGAGGCGCAGGGACATCGACTGGAGGAGCGGAAGGTCCAGCCTCCTGGGATGCAGTGGTGCCGAAACACTGGCTGGGAGCCGAGGGGGCCTCCGCGGGTGGACCGGCTCCGCGGTGCTGCCCCCCAGCGCAACTGGCAGAAACCCCCTTCGTTCGGGTCGTCACCATGGCTTCAGGAACTCGAGAAGAGAGATCGCAGATTGCTGGTTCGATATCTTTCTCTTTCCCCCCCTTCCTGGCATGCCAATCTGATGACGCCAAGTCACCTTCTTCAAGCGTCGGGGAAGATGGACGTCCTTCTCTCCAGACCCCTACAAGAAAAGTCCTCGAAGACCGGATGCTCTGGTGGGGACCCTTCGACGCTCAAGTTAGTTACTTGGGATCAGACAAGAACTGCTCAGCATAAGGGAGCTGAGACAGTTAGGGTTTTGCTAGTAGGAGAAAAGCTAGAAAACCAGAGTTCGAATCCCTACTTACAGCGTGGGCGCATATTTTTATACCTGTCCGAATGTCCCATCTTTCTTTTCCAGAAGATTGCTATCGTACCATTACTGTGTGCGCCGGAAGCATCCCGCATTACCTGTCGATATGGCTTTACAGGTGTCTAGCAGCCGCGGTTGCATTTGGTGCACGCCGTTGCTTGACATGACCGTACACAGTTGCAAGTGGTAGTGAATCGTACTCTATAACGGTGCATAGTCACGCACAGGGACACATGCAATGCACCATACGCCGTTATGAGGCATGGCCGCAAGCAGCCACAGATGCACGGCGAGCCATGTGGATGCGCCAGGTGGCCCGGAGTTGTCGTTTGATTCGAAGGCTGGTTCACGTGCTGGACGTTGGTGATGCCTGTGCACCCCGAGACCGGAGGGGGTCTCGAGGTGGAGATATAGTGACCTCTCCCCGAGACCGAAGGGGGTCTTAGGGGTGAGATGATGCTGGTTCACCCCGAGACCGGAGGGGGGTCTCGGGTCGAGATATGGTGACCTCACCCTGAGATCGGAGGAGGTCTCGGGGGTGAGATGGTGCTGGTGCACCCCGAGATCGGAGGGGGGTCTCGGGGTCGAGATATGGTGACCTTACCCTGAGACCGAAGGAGGTCTTGGGGGTGAGATGGTGCTGATGCACCCCGAGACCGGAGGGGGGTCTTGGGATTGAGATATGGTGACCTCACCCCGACATCGGAGGAGGTCTCGGGGGTGAGATGGTGCTGGTGCACCCCGAGACCGGAGGGGGGTCTCGGGGTCAAGATATGGTGACCACACCCCGAGACCGGAGGAGGTCTCGGGGGTGAGATGGTGCTGGTACACCCCGAGACCGGAGGGGGGTCTCGGGGTCGAGATATGGTGACCTCACCCTGAGACCGAAGGGGGTTTCGGGGGTAAGATGATGCTTGTGCACCCCGAGACCGGAGGGAGGGTCTCGGGGTTGAGATTCGGTGACCTCACCCTGAGACCGGAGGGGGTCTCGGGGGTGAGATGGTGCTGGTTCACCCCGAGATCGGAGGGGGGTCTCGGGGTCGAGATATGGTGACCTCACCCGAGACCGGAGGAGGGGGGTGAGATGGTGCTTGTGCATCCCGAGACCGAAGGGGGGTCTCGGGGTCGAGATATGGTGACCTCACCCCGAGACCGGAGGGGGTCTCAAGGGTGAGATGATGCTTGTGCACTCCGAGACTGGAGGGGGGGTCTCGGGGTTGAGATGCGGTGACCTCACCTCGAGACCGGAGGGGGTCTCGGGGGTGAGATGGTGCTGGTTCACCCTGAGACCGGAGGGGGGTCTCGGGGTCGAGATATGGTGACCTCACCCCGAGACTGGAGGAGGTCTCGGGAGTGAGATGGTGCTTGTGCACCCCGAGACCGGAGGGGGGTCTCGGGGTTGAGATGCATTGACCTTCGTTAGCTGCTGTTACCTTTTATTCTAACGGCGCTGGATCAGCCACATCAAATCCCACCAGAGCTCAGAGATGCCAGGATCAAGACCACTCCCATCACTCCATTTATTCAGTGGATTCCGATAATGCTAGCCAAAGAAACCGAGACAAAGTGATCAATATTATATCCTTCCTCAAAAGTGGCCATGTTATGTCCAAGGTAAATAGAGATCCATCCTCTGCTCCCAGAGAAAGCAGAAGATAGATGTCCCGCCAAGATCATCCATGCACTTCTTGCAACAAAAAAACCAAATAAAATTATTAACATTTTTTCCTCAAATGGTAGAGAACATGATATCCACCCATAATACACATCTACATAGTGAACACATCATTAAACATTAAAAACAAAAATAAAAATAAAAGATAGGGATAAAAGATAGGGGAAAAAAAAGTGGGGGACTAATACACACGATATCCACCACCACCACCACCACAGAGCGATCGGTGATGAGAAAAACTAGTGAATTACTCCATCAATGGCCTATTAGATTTTTAATTCAACATTGGGCTTATATGTGAAATAATTATGTGTTACGGACTGTCAAATAAGGTTAAGCCCAATTAAAAATGATCAGCTAAGGTTTCAGTGATTTGGGCTTTAATGTATCTGAGACCTAAGGGATTATTTCTATTTTTATGATAAGCTAAAATAGAAATACCAAAAGATAATGATGGAATTATCTATATATAGCGGTTATGGTCCCTGAATCGCACGTATGACCTTCTTCTCTAAATCCCATCATCAGAAAGAAAAACCTAGAGAAAATTCTAAATGGCCCTCTGGAAGTACGTATTGATCTGAAAGACCAACCGTAGGACTCTGGAGAGCAATCAAGCAATATAGATTCAAGTACGCTTCCGTTTATGTTTATTAATTCTTAATGATTGAACATGAATGATTCTTGGGCTTCATGGCGATGGACTTTACCAAGATTCAGATTTAATTTTTAACAATTTGTATCAAAGTCCTAATTCATGTTGAATCATTGAGAAATATTTTGGTTATATGTGTTGATATTTGTATTTGTATATATGTTTCTTTAGCTTTATTTAGCAACCGTGAGACAACATAGTTTGCGTGATCCATGAACGCGGAGAAGATAGAGAAATCATGGAGAGATCATGAACGTCCATATCAAATGCTCGGTTTGTTTGCGTGTTTCACACAAAGAGAACGCGCTGATTTCCTTCTAAATTTGATATTCTTTCCCAATTTGGCACCCGGACGAAACACAGAGATTTTGGAGAGATAGCGAACGATTCTCCTTCCAATTTGAGAGTCGTCAATCCTATTTATTTTTTGATTGGTTGGTAGAGTGATGGAATCGAAAGGAAAGAAGAATCGGAAGAGAAAAACGAATATGTAAAGACTGCGATTGAACTCAGCAATTAGTTTGCCGAGTTTGCTTTGAGATGTATATAGATAAAGATAAATCCTTGTAAATTTAATTCTGAGCTTATTTTAAGTCCGATTTGAGTGTCGTTTACGTTGTTGGACTCTAAAATCAAGCTCTTTAAGTTAATGAGATTTTACCTAAAATATTATATAAAATAATTAAATATTAATAATAAAGGTAATTTGACCTATTAATTAATAGATTTATAATGATTATTTATGCGTTTATCAATGGGTTTTTTAGAAGCTTGCTCGAGAAGCCCCAAAATCTTATGATGAGCCTTGACTTTTTGAATGGGATGTCAGAATTAGTAGGAATCCATCTTTTTTTAAACTGGATGATTGGTACTTTTTACGACAGATGATGACTTTCTAGAGCTCTCATGAGGCAGTGGCGGTTGGTGGGTCCGATCTGGATAAAAACAAAGGCTTGCCTAAGAAGCCGAAGATTATCCTAGAAGCGGAGCCGCATGAAAGCATGGCCGCCCGAAGCCGCCTGAAGCAGGGGCCACTCGAAGCAGGGATACCTGGAGCCGGGGCCACCTGGAAGCGAGGTCGTCTAGATAACTTCCTTTACATGTGGCGGGCGCTTATTGGCCACATCATATGCTGGCCCGCTAGGTAGGAGTCGAACCTCTTGGAGCCAGGGCCGCTTGGAGAACTTCTGGCTGTTAACTTACACATGGCCTCCTGGAGCCGAGGCCGTCTAGATATCTTTTGACCGTTAACTCTACACGTGGCACTTATCAGCCACATCATGGTTGTTTAAAGATGAGGCCGTTGAGCAGAGAGCTAGAGGCCCGAGGCCATGAACCAGGAACTAGAGCCATGGTTTCTTGTATGAAGACCGGAGTTGGGTCCACTGAAATCTGGACCTCCGTAGAGCCAGGATGGACCGAGAGCGGAGATCGACTCTAGCTATGTGTGCCGCAGAGCCGAGGCTGAGGGAAGAAGTCGGTGTCAGTCCAGGACGTCCGATGCTCTGTTGTGGCCGAACGTGCCCGAAATGATCGTGACCGAAAGCGGGGATGTGGCTGGCCCCTTGATCGAAGAGCATGGGAGAAGAGGTTGGGAGCCGTGCACTTATGCCATCCCACGCTCACGTCACCAGCTCATAGAGGTCTGGTTAAGGGTACCTAAGTATCTAACCCCTTTTATTCTAAGGACTCTGAACCCTTTGGTATGATGGTGATGAGATGGATGGTGATGAGATGGCCCTAGGACCTGTCTTAGGCTTACATGAGGTAGTGGTGCATGCTTAATTGGTAGTCATTATTCTTTTATCCTCTGCTACTTTCAAAGACCTTCATCATATTAGCAAGCCCATAGACTAAGTTCGAAGGAGTCGAAAGGTAAAAGCTGAGGCCTAACAAGGAAGCATTGATGAACTGAGAAGGCCGTTTAAAAATAAGACGGAGGCCGAGTAAAAAAAGGTCATGGCCCATTTGAGAGGCCGTCTAGAAGCTAGGCCGCCTAGGAATTGCTGAGGCCAAAGAGGATGGGCCAAGACCATCACAGATGGGCCAACTTGCCGAGGCTAAGTTCGGATACGATCATTGTAGCCCATGGGGTCAATTGGCCCATCAGGCCACTTGCTTTATTTTTAATCTAAGGCCAGCAAAAGGATCGTTTCTTAAACTCAGGATGGTTAAAAGGGCTAAGACATCAGGTTGTACAGATGAATTATATATGTTCTTTTTTCCAAATGGATAACCTATGCACTTGGCTAAAGATATTTTGTACTAACTCAAATGTACCAAACATAAGATGTTTTGCATTATATATATATATATATATATATATATATATATATATATATATATATATACACGGAACGGTGCAGTGGAATCCCAAAGGGGACTGTTTATTTGAAGATACGCAGCGACCACCCTTGCAGACCAGAGTGTAAAGAGGGGAAAGAAAAAGCAACTGGACGTTTGGTGGTGGAGGTGGAGATTTATTGCACCATCACATATCGGATATGAGATTTTACTTGGCTTTTCTAAGCGTTGAAAGCCCTACAGAAAACTACATCCCGCAAATAATCTTTCAAGGTGGCAGCAATATTAGTTTAGCATCCATGAACGTCACAATGATGTGGACTGCCGCGAGTTGCCAACCACGGCCTAATATTTAATGCAATTTAGGCTGTGACCATGTGGGTGCGATTAATTCATGGAAGCACGTCGCTGCTGTGGCTTCAGGATATAGAACAGTTCAACAGAGGAAACATTAAAGCTCAGTAGGACGAGTAGCTTTCAGAAAGAGTAGGTGACTTGTTACGACTTGCGATATGCTGGAGTGGAGTGGAGGCCTTGCGATGTGTCGCGAGTGTAGATCTAAGATTATCAGTACTGCTACGCTGCCCGAAATACAAGAAAATAAAGGCATGCAGGAGAGAGGTGGCGAGCACTCCTCTCCCACTTTTTTTTTTCCCACCCTCCTTATGGTAGTTCTTTATCTGCAGCACCGATAAGCAAAAAATAAACATGACTTGGAGGAGAGCTTGCTAGTAGAATAATATGAGGATCAGAGAGAGAGAGAGAGAGAGAGAGAAACGTTTGCAGAGTTATTCAAAATCATTCTAGGACTGTACATGTAAATAGAGTGCTTTGTTGTAGGCAAGAACAAGAAGTAGATTATTTATCAAGAGAAATGAGTGGATTGTTTAAGCATATTAACGTACCTCCTTGCTCAATATAGGTGCTTGGTGCAGTGCATAAATGGCCTGTGGAGCATTCCCAAGCAACACAAATCTTAAACAGAAGCATCAAACAACCTCAATCTGAGCTTTCATCATGGGTCTAGCATGAGAACATGAGGTAAATATGTAGCCAAAAACAACTTGCCGGCATTTTCTTCATGGGACCAAACCCATTTCTTAAACATTAGCCGCATAAAAGCAAGTATGAAACAAAGTAATGCCTATGCAGTGTAATGGCTATGAACAAGAAGATGTTGCGTGAAGCCCTCTACATGACCATGCACGATTGCCGGCAAGTCATCCTTGGCTGCACAATATGACCTCATCTCCACATGCAAGACCTTAGATGATTATTAACGATTAAATCCCATCATACCGTATCTTACTGATAATAAATCCCTGAGAGCAAGAAAGCAATGAATCTAACACTGGATATGGCACGAGAAGGAATGAATCTACTACTCTTTTTAACAACACAAGGCATCATTGCTCTAACGAGCAAGTGGAAGGTGTTAGAAGAAGTAGGAGGAGATTCTATTGGGAGAACTTTCACAAAAAAGAGTGGACGAATAAGGGGATGCTGTAAGGCATTGGGAGATGGTTGGGAAGCCCCTATAAAGAAAACACTCTTTCCTTTTGACCAGTGGAGAAAAGCACAATGGTTGGGTTTCCATGAGATGATTGCAGAAACCTATGGAAGGCTAGGGCTAACAAAGGACACGTTCCCATCACCTATATTGCAGACTTCAGTAGACTTCTTAATGACATAAATCTTGTGACCCCTGACTTCCATGTACTTGGGTGGCTACGGTCTATGAAAAGCTTTTAGTAATCACACTGTTATTGTCTTCCTGTTAAACATATATTACCCCTTACTGTTAAAAGCTTTCCCACGTTAGCAACGTTTATATCGGGGCAACTCAGAAAAAACAGCGGCCTGCCACTTGTTTGCTTGCTGCTTCTGAAAACCTTGCACCAATCTTAGTTATACTAAGGTTTCATCTCTTTTCTATCCTGAGAAACCTTGCATGGATTAAATTTAACTCTCACTTGTGGTTTGGATTTTGGCCCTCTCATCTCACTTATAAAAGTGATAAAAGTGCGCTTGCGAGTGTATGGATATCCCCAATGTTCTCGGTTTAGACTAACCACAAGTGTTAAGAAGTAGAACGAAATAGAGGCGCTTGAACCGAATTACCGAACCGTATACCGACTTGCTTTATCTCGACCATCATAAGTATTTAGTGTGGAATTGCATTGAACGAGGCATCCGGGGACTTGAGCCGGTTTAGAAAAACTTGCAAAGGACCAAGAGAGCCAAGAAATTAAGAAAAAAAATTTTTTTAAAGGACTTTGCGGAAGGTCTGGAAAAGCTATGTTGCTTTTACGAACCAAACTACCATAGCTCACAGCTCTTCCCCAGGCCTGTGGCAGAAAGGAGATGATGGGTCGAGATTTATCTGCTGGCTTTTATGCTTCAAATCTTCTGAGTTCTGAAATGGATCTCTGGGTGTACCACAGCGGAGAGGACCTCGTGAACATGGGCTATGGCTTGACATTAAAAAGTAGCAGGTTGTGTGTGCACCTCTCATCTGAACGCCGCGGCCATTTTTTTTTTTTTTTTTCAGCTGTCCCCTTCTATTAGGTATATAGACTTCTCTTTCGGCTACTCAGCTTTGCTTAAAATATTTCTGCTCTCAGTTTCATTGATACGTATAATCTCTCTGGCCCGCCTCTTGTTTGGAACTACTACAAACTATAATTAAGTCGAGATCGTTTTGAGAAATTTATTTAGTGTTGGCAACACTGAACTCCAGAAAGGGATGATATCTTCTTCCCAGCAATCTCCACCTCTCCTGCATGGATGAATAAAAAAATTTATAGCGCTCTCTACAACTTATCATATGGAGAGGCTTTAGAGTTGTGTGACACATCACATGTTTCATGAATCTTGATACACGAGTAGGATGGTGGGGAAGGAAACCAACGGGCTGTCCATTGCCTCTTGGCTCCGTTCTTTCTCCTTTATTGGTCTCCCGAACAACTACGGCATTCTGCTCTCTTTCTGACCTTCAATGCGGTTGATGTGTTGTCGCCCCGACCACCTCTGCTTCCTATTAGATAATTAACCATGATTCGTGTTCTAGATATTTAATAGGTTCATATTAAATAGCTAGATACATGCATGTGCCTAGAAGAATGAAAAGTTATGTATTTAATTTACCTAAAAGAATGAAGAGTCATGTATTTAATTCACTTAGAAGAATGAAGGTCAAGTATTTGAAGGGTCACTATATGCATTAATTGCATTAATTGTTCAGCATACGAAATCTAGAGTCCTATAAATACCAATATGTAACTAGCATTCTATATGAAGTGAAAGTAACCAAATGCACAAGTTTAAGTGTAGTCTTCAAATCCTTCTCTTCCTTTTAGTTTATTGTGTGCTCATTGCATTTTCAACAAAGTGGTATCAGAGCAAGACTAGTTTCCATGGCTTCCAACAGCAACGTGCTGCAGCCTCAACTTTCCAAAATCAATGAAAAAAAATTATACTCAATGGAGTATACAAATGAAGGTGTTGTACAAGTCACAAGACCTATGGGACATAGTCGAAAATGGCTATGTTGAACCACCAAATCAAATTGGTCTTACCCAACATCAAAGCAATGAGTTGAAGAAGAATCGGAAGGACAACAAGGCACTTTACTTCATTTTTCAAGCAGTGGAAGAAGTGGTGTTCGAGAGGATTTCCTCAGCCACTTCATCAAAACAGGCATGGACATTCTCTACAGTACATACAAAGGAGAAGATAAGGTAAAAATGGACTACAATCTCTTCGTAGTGAATTTGATACCATTCATATGAAGGATTCAGAAACTGTAGAAGAGTATTTCAATCAGGTCATTGCCATTGTGAATCAAATGAGGCAAAATGGAGAAAAGATTGAAGACCAAAGAGTTGTTGAGAAGATTCTCGGAAGCATGACTCGAAAATTTGAATATATTATTGTTGCAATTGAAGATCTAAAGATCTCTCTATAATATCTTTAGAAAGATTGATGGGATCACTTCAATCTCATGAGCTTCGACTCAAACAATTTGATTCTTCTCCTTTAGAACAAGCTTTTCAAGCACAAGTATCCTTCAGAGGAGGTTCTAGAGGGAGAAAAGGAAGACTCAACAATCGTGATCGAGGAAGATATCAAGGAAGCCAACATGAACAACAAAATGATGGCACTCTACATATGTCATCTCGAGGAGGAAGAGGAAGAGCTCATGAAAATATTCAAGGAAGAGGTTATATTCAAAGACATATCCAATGCTACAATTGTAATAGGTTAGGGCATTATCAATCTGAATGCCGAATAAAGAAAATGATGATCCATCCATCTTTATGCAAGAGAAAGATCATCAAGAGAAGATTCATGATGAAGAAGCAGTATTTCTTGCTTGTGCAATGCAAGAGGATGATCATGATGAAGTTTGGTATCTTGACAGTAGTTGCAGCAACCATATGATGGGGAACCGAATGCATTTGTAACTTTGGATGAGTCAATCCAAAGTGAAGTTAGAACAGGAGATGATCAAAGGCTTCAAGTCAAGGGAAGCGGTAACATTCTTGTGCAAACCAAAGAAGGTATAAAGCATATCTCTAATGTTTTCTTTGTTCCTGGTCTTAAACATAATCTTCTTAGTATTGGGCAACTTGTTCTGAAGCAATATAATGTCAAGTTTGGAAATAATGCATGTGAGATCAAAGACAGAACGATACACTTATAGCTAAGGTGACAATGACTTCAAATAAAATGTTTCCTTTGAAGATCAAAACTAAAGCTCTTTCTTGCTTTAGCACAATCATCAAAAACTCATCATGGCTATGGCATTTGCAGTTTAGACATTTGAGTTTTAAAACTTTGTCTTATATGTACAAGCATCACATAGTGAGTGACATGTCGGATATCCATCAGCCCGATCAAATATGTAAAGGAAGTGCACTTGGAAAGCAACATCGAAAGTCTTTTCCAAACAAGAATGCTTGGCGAGCATCAAGGCATCTTGAACTAGTATACACAGATTTATGTGGACCTATGCAAACAATATCTCTTGGAGGTAATCGATATTTTTTGACATTTATTGATGATTATAGTAGAAAAATATGCGTTTATTTTTGAAGAAAAAACCAAAAGTTTTGAAGTATTTCAAAATTTTCAAAACTATGGTTAAAATGAAAAAGGTTACTCCATAAAGATGCTGCAATCCGATCATGGTAGAGAATATATAGCACTCATTGATTATTTGAAGGAGCATGGCATTCGACATCAACTCACTATTCGTTATACTCCTCAACAAAATAGAGTTGCTGAAAGAAAAAATAGCGCCATCATGGAACTCGCAAGAAGCATGCTAAAAGCTAAAGGGATGTCAAACACTCTCTGGGCTGAAGCAGTCGCATGCATGGTTTATCTCCTAAATCGTGCTTCCACAAAAAGTATTTACGGCATGACACCATATGAAGCTTGGAGCGGGCACAAACCAAATGTTAGCCATCTTCGAATCTTTGAGAGTATTGCATATTCTCATGTACCAAATGCTAAGAGAGGCAAACTTGATGACAAGTCTAAAAAATGTATACTTGTGGGTTACAGTGAAAACTCTAAGGCATACAAGTTATACAATCCTACTACTGAGAAGACTATCATAAGTAGAGATATTTTGTTCAATGAAAAAGGCTCTTGGAACTGGGATGCAGGCACCAAGGATGGAGAGACCACAAGCAAAAGTCAATCATAATAGATGAAGAAGAACCAAAAGTCCTAATAATATGATCAATCCATCCTCATTCTCATCATCTTCATCAAGGAACAATGACTCTCCTCCAAAAAAAATCAGAAGACTTTTTGATATCTATGACTCTACAAGGGCATTATCATATGAAGATTTGACAAATTTTGCTCTCTTCGCTGATGCAATCAATTATTTTTGAAGAAGCCATACAACAAGAGAAGTGGAGACAAGCAATGGATCAAAAATTGAAGCAATCAAAAGGAATAAAACTTGGGAGCTAGTTGAGCTTCCTAAAGAAAAGAAGACTATTGGAGTCAAGTGGATTTATAAAACCAAATTGAATGTACAAGGAGAAGTTGACAAATACAAAGCAAGGCTAGTGGTGAAAGGCTATAAGCAAAAGCATAGGATTGACTACCAAGAAGTTTTTTCTCTGTTGCTCGTCTTGAAACGATCAGTTAGTTCTTGCTTTGGCAGCACAACATGACTGGAACATTTATCAAATGGACGTAAAGTCAGCTTTCCTCAATGGTATTCTTGAAAAGAGGTCTACATTGAACAACCACCTGGCTATATCATGAAAGGGGAAGAAATGAAAGTCTGTCAATTAAAGAAAGCACTCTACGGCCTAAACAAGCTCCTCGTGCTTGGTACAACCGGATTGATAACTATTTCCTGAAAATGGCTTCAAAAAATGTCCATATGAGCCTACTTTGTACATCAAAGAAGGTAAAGATGGTGAAATTCTTATTATTTGTTTATATGTTGATGATTTGATCTTTACTGGCAGTAGCAAAATTATGTGTGACTACTTTAAGAAATCAATGATGAAAGAGTTTGAGATGACAGATATGGGACTTCTTCATTACTTTCTTGGAATTGGTGAGACAAGACAAAGGATTCTTCATATCTCAAAAGAAATATGTCAATGACTTACTGCAACAATTCAAAATGGAAGGTGCAAAACCCATAAGTACTCCTATAGAATTTGGCCTAAAGTTAAGAAAGAATGAAGAAGATTATCCTTTTGTCAATATGACATTTTATTAAAGACTTGTTGGAAGTCTCATGTATCTAACTGCAACAAGACCATATCTCACTTTTGCAATTAGCATAATTAGTAGATTCATGGAATCACCAAAGCAAAGTCATTGGAAAGCTGGAAAAAGAATTCTAAGGTATGTTCATGGAACATTAGACCATGGCATACACTATAAGAAAGTCAATCAATCATGTTTGATTGGTTTTAGTGATAGCAATTGGGACGGAAGCACCGATGATTGTAAGAGCACTTCTGGTTATGTTTTCAACATTGGTTCTGGTGCAATCTCTTGGGCCTTAAAGAAACAATCATGTATGGCACTTTTCACTACTAAAGCAAATATTTGTCTTTGGTTACAACAGGTTGTCAAGCTCTTTGGTTGAGATGGGTATTAAAAGAACTCAAGCAAGCTTCATTGGAAGAAACAACTTTGTTTTGTGATGACAAATCCGCCATAGCTCTTACTAAGAATCCAGTTTTTCATGGCAAAAGCAAGCACATCAGAATCAAGTATCATTTCATCGAGATTTGATCAAGAATGACGAAGTAATCATCAAATATTGCAAGACTCAAGATCAAGTGGCCGATATATTTACAAAAGCATTGCAGAAAGAAAGTTTTATGAAGCACAAGCATGCACTTGGAGTTTTTCAAGGCTAACTTGAGAGGAAATATTAAAAGCCTAAGTCAAATTTGCGAAGCTTATGCATGAATCATGTTTAAAGAGGGATGTTAGATAATTAATCATGATTCATATTCTAGATATTTAATAGGTTCATATTAAATAGATACATGCATGTGCCTAGAAGAATGAAGAGTTATGTATTTAATTTACTTAGAAGAATAAGAGTCATGTATTTAATTCACCTAAAAGAATGAAGGGTCAGGTATTTGAAGGGTCACTATATGTATTAATTGCATTAATTAGTCATCTAGAGTCCTATAAATACCTATAGTAACTAGCATTCTATATGAAGTGAAAGTAAGCAAATGCACAAGTTTAAGTGCAGTCTTCAAGTCCTTCTCTTCCTTTGATTTATCTTTTCCTTTGAGTTTGTTGTGTGCTCACTACATTTTCAACACTTCGAGCGCTAGCGTCAGTCCTCTCTTCAAACAAGAACCCACTCTGCCAACACTGTAACCACCCCTCTCCTCTTTCTCCACCTCTCAAGCTGAAGCTAACGTTATTTCTGCCCCAGGCCCTCGTAGCTCTAGTGGCTGAACTGTATAGTGGTGTCACCTTGTTGAAATTTTTTATTTCATTGTTGTGTCCATGTAAAAACAAATAAATAACATTGGAAAGGCGCCCACTATGGAGTAGAATTCATCC
This sequence comes from Calamus simplicifolius, assembly GCA_900491605.1. Classification (NCBI taxonomy): domain Eukaryota; kingdom Viridiplantae; phylum Streptophyta; class Magnoliopsida; order Arecales; family Arecaceae; genus Calamus; species Calamus simplicifolius. Next base: position 28,718 of record UESW01002791.1, on the reverse strand, counting down.
GATCTCTAGCTAATGTGAACAACTGATGATAATCTACTTGGAAGATACCTTATCTAGATGTAAACAACTTATGGTAATTTAATTACTTGCAAGAATCAGAGTATCGCTCATCTTCTCCTTCGATGCACAGTAATCAAAGAAAATTAAGATGGACCTGAATCAATCAAATACGGATGCCACTAAAATCAATAAATAAATAAATACAATCTCTTCTTATGTGGACTCAATTTTTTCTTTTTGCACACTCAAAGGTCCACTCATGTCAACTTATAATCTCAAATGATTAAAGGCTCTCATGTCCTTTTTTTACTTATGTTGAGCTATTTCAGATGGCTGAGATAATTATAAAATTTTATTTAAAAATATAAAAGGATGTATAAATAAATATTTAGGTATTATTTAATTAGATGCAATTGTCCATGTCATCCATCAAATCACTAAAGTTATGTCCCTTACATTTGATTCACTTGATTGGATGTATTGAGCATCCCTTCATTAGATTAATCAATTAAATATGTTGCTTCTCTTACATATCTCTTTATAAGTGATTCTTGTAATATCCATCATAAAGATGCATCACATCTCTTACTAGATGATTCTTGAGTATCCATTTGCAATATGATGCCTGTGAGGAGAGATAGAGATAAGGAGGCATCTTTCCATGAAAACTCATCCATATTTTTTTAAAAAGAGAGAATAAAGAAATGAAATTTAATTAATATTCATTAAAAAACATAGAAGTTTTCGCAATTTAAACCTAGGGTTTATATTTAAGTAGGTTTATATTTCTTAACTATCCAATATGGATTAAAATTTTAAATTACTAAGCTAACACCCAATAAACCTCCAATAATTCAAAATGTTAAAAACATAAAATGCATAAAACCACATCTAATTAAGCATACTATGCAATAGATAAAGGTACCTTGTAGGTTTAAACTTTTACTTAGTGTTGATGTTTTTCATTTATAGAGTCTATGGTAAATATAATTTTAAACTAGACCCATTGATACAAATTTTAAATGCCACATACATAGTCTTAGCTATCGTCTAGTTCAGTTAGGTTAGCACTTTCTAACCTTGCATTAGTAAATTGATTTCATGAATGCTTTAGAAATAGCCTAATTTTATGGGTTGTGGCTCTACAACCATACCCATATAGGTGAGTTCTTTAAGGGTGTTATGTAATGTAGGAACATCCAACACAATTTGCTATGGACTTATTAAAAGTTATTATTCATCCTTTAACCATTGCATTTAAAAGCATTTTTATTAGAAAGAGAAGGAATAATTTACTTCAAATTGTGAAGTGCTTCTCTAGTTATCCTAAAACAATGTTAGTACTCATTGAATCTCCTCCTTTTAAACTCCAATCAATAAAGTTGGATTATTATTGCTAGATGATCAGTTACTAAGCTTCATTCTCATTCCTTTCATTAATCCTCTAACTTGTCCTCTTACAAGTCCTTCAATTAATGGATCTACTATATTCTTCAATGCTATTACATCATATTTTTAAGGCACCTTAATGTTTCTAATCTTAGGAATAAATGCATCTTGGGTTCATTGAAGTGCTTTCACCTAGCTTTAGATATAGCCATTTAATTATCACAATGTATAAATATGGTGGAAATATGTTTCTAATCTTAGGAATAAATGCATCTTGGGTTCATTGAAGTGCTTTCACCTAGCTTTAGTTATAGCCATTTAATTATCACAATGTATAAATATGGTGGAAATAGGCTTTTTCAAAAATAATATTAATTAATAGGCCTTTAAGCTATTCTACATGTTGTGTGGTGCTATCGAAGGCTACCATTTCAACTTTCGTTAAGGATCATAAAATACATGTTTGCTTCATTAATTTCTAATAGTGGCTCCTCTAGTGTAAATAAATATCTTGTGGTGGACTTTGAGTCTATAAATCAATAATCTAATTTGCATCATTATATCCTTTCAATATAATAGAAAAATCATAATAGTGAATGCCATAACATATTATACCCTTTAAATATCTAAGTTAACTTTCAAGTAGTTTTCAGTGTTGTGCATTAGAGAAACTGGTATATCTACTAAGTTTGCCCATTATATGTGTAATATCAAGTCTAGTGCAAGTCATAATTTGTAAGAACCTGAGTTGAGCGACCCTAGCTTTTGTTTAATTTTATACTGCAATCATAAGATGTACTTAAAGGTTTACAATCAAACTAATCAAACCTCTCTAGCATTTCCTTTATATAGATGATTGCGTAATAGTAATCTCTTGCAATAATCTTGTTAATTTAATTCTTAAAATTACATCTACTAGTCTTAGGTCCTTTATATCAAATTTTCTAAATAAGAAAGCTTTAGTTTCACTAATAATTTCTATGTTGGTTTCAAAAAATTAAAATATCATTAACATAGAAATGCATAATAACACATGAATCATCAGTTACTTTAGTATAATATATTTATTAGCTTTATTAATGGATAATTTATAAGATATCACAACTAAATCAAAATTTTCAAGTCACTATTTTGGTGCTTATTTTAGATTATATAAAAATTTAAGTAATTTACAAATTTCATGTTCTTATCTAGGTACAATAAAATCCTTTAGTTGATTTACGTAAATTTCTTTTTTAAGATCACTATTTAAGAATGTTATTTGTTCATCCAATTGGTGAATCTTTAATTTAATTATAAAAAAGCTAAAGCACTTATAGTTCTAATACAAGTAATTTTAGCAAGCTAAAAAATATGTATCAAAATAGTTAAAATCCTTTTTTTTTTAGTAAACTATTAGCAACCAGCATGTATATTAGCATTAGTATCAATTTACCAATCAGTAGATTGATATGCTTAATTTATCTAAAGGTTTTTATTAACAAACCTTTCATTGGTCTCAAGTAAACAGGAATTGATGGACATCATATTTGGCTGCGAGCTATTCTAATCTTACACAGTGCCTACATTTTCCACAAACATAACTATATTTTTTATTCTTATTTTTATTTTCACTAATTCTTAATTATGACCTAGGTTTATTATATTTCTCCTGGTTTTTTATTAATTCTTATTATTCTGTCTTATCTTAAGTTGGAAATCATAATATAATTATCTTTTTCTTTAAATTTTTCTTTTATTTGAAAAGAAACAATCAAGTTATTATGGTTAGCAAACCTTTTTAAGTTTCAAAGATAATGAAAATATTTGCCATTTAGAGTACAATTTATTAATATCTATAGCTACAAAGAATTTTTCATCAAGATTAACTCCTTTATGGCTCATCTCATACATCAATGCTTGCAAACCCAACTTGCATTCATGGGTTTGCAGCACAACTGATTTTCCATTAATCATTTCATATTCCAAAAATTTTCATAAGGGAATTTCTCATCAAGATTAATTCCTTTATGACTCATCTCATGAATCAATGCTTGCAATTCATGGGTTTGCAGAGCAATTCATTTTCAATAGTCATTTAATATTCCTAAATTTTCCTACAATATATTTGTTAGGCCTTCATCTTTTTTACCATCTTTTTGTTCTAACGCATCGATCCCATAATTCATGAGTCATGAAGGTCATAATGTATATCAAAAGGTGCAAATAAAACTCTACATGAAAAATAAAACTTTTTGCAACATGTAAAGTACAGTGGTGGTTTGGCAATCATATCACCAGTGATATAGAAGTAGTTGTCAGGATTATGATTATGCTATTATTGCGACGTATTCGGGATCAGATTGATTTGGTAGATCACTGATTATCCATGATGGCTAGGATCACTCTCATCCGCTTGTCCTTATATCCCTTCCTATGCATATCCTCTCTAATGTGCGGTCCCTATCACTTGTTTGCGGAGGATTGAGCGATGTTTTAGGAACTTTCTGTGGGCTTCCATATGATGCAATGGAGTTCATCTTCAGGCCTGGGATTTGATTTGCATGCCCTTGCATGAAGGTGGTCTTGGTATTCAGTCCCTGCTTGTGAAGAGATACTTTGATGGCGAGGCATGCTCTAGGTTTATCCTTGATCCTCACTGTTTCTGGAGCTCCTTCATGCGAGCTAGATATGGAGATTGGTATCCTGTTATGGACCCTCAGTTGACTCGACGATATTCTTTCTTTTGGAAAGAGGTGTGTCGTCATGCTCCGTCTATTCTGAGCAATATATCGTGGATGATTGGTGATGGCTCCTGGTCGATGTTGTTCGGGATAGATGGATTTCTGATCTTCCACTGTCTTGTTGGCCGTCTTTTATTAGCATGGATATTTCGCTGCATATGAGGGTGAAGGATCTTATCATTCAGGATCTCTCCTCCTGGGATATCCCTATGGTGACCAGTTTATTCGGGGAGGACCTTGCTCGGCGGATCCTTTCTATTTCTCTCACATTGGGTCACATTCCTGACATGAGGTTATGGAGGAGATCTTGTCTTTCCAGGGCCCCCATTAGGGATCTTATTGAGGATTATAGACCTCAGCCCCAGGATTCGTGGGATGCTAGTTGGATATGGAAGCTCTCTGTTCATCCCAGGGTCCAATTATTCATATGAAAGATTTTGTGGGACTGTCTTTCTTCTTATTCTATGTTATCGAGAAGGGGTCTTCATATTGAGGCGATTTGTCCGTTGTGTGGGCAGGAAGAAGAGACTATTGATCATGCCATTTTTACCTATCCTATATTGAGCGGGATATGGATGAGGATGAGTTTTGACTGCAGAGTGATGATTTTGGTTTTTCGTGCTCCCCCTTCCTTGATGCTCTTCGGAGGACCACTAGACAGTGTAGCGCCCTTTGGGCTATTACTGCCTATTAGATCTGGCTGTCGCGGAACGTGCTTATCTTTACTAACAAGACTACTTCCCTTCACAGATTAGAGCGGAAGGTCAGATCTATGGTTGCTGAAAGTGCTCTTCTTCTCAATGGGTTTGATTCTTATAATCCTGGCCACTGGGGCTCCCCTGCTGTTTCGGCAGCGAACCATCGTACTGTTTATATCTCTTGGGAACCCCCTCCTCCAGGGTTTGTAAAAATTAACTTTGATGGAAGTGTTCGTGGTAGACTTGCTGGGTCTGGTTTTATTATTCGAGGGACTGATGGAGCTTTGCTGGCGGCTGGTGGCTTTGGCTCCCTTGACTCTTCTGTCCCCATGGTTGAGCTTTATGCAGTGTGGGCTGGTATCTCCCATGTTGTTAGGCAGCTTTATGCGCAATGCCTGTTCATTGAGGGGAATTCTCTCTCTGTTATTCGGTGGATTCGTATGGGATTCTACGATTTTGCGCCCACCAATCCTATTCTCAGTGATATTCAGGCAGCTCTGCGGGATGTCCACAGTGTCCACATTCGGCACATCTACCGGGAAGCTAATTCTGCGGCANTCGCAATATTTTTTTCTGATATTTAAATTTTATAAAAAATTAATTTAAAAATATTGCGACGCATTATTTGTGTCGCAATATTAAAATATTAATTTTTTTTAATTTTCTTGTTAATTGAGTCGCTAATGCGTCGCTAATTGTGTCGCAATATTTTGTTGTCACATAGGCGTCGCAAAGTGGTCGCAATTTAGCGACGCATAATTGCATCGCTAAACTTGCATCGCTATTTCAGTATTTTCTTGTAGTGACATAATTACGATACAATTACGACCTATGAAATTTGCGATGCAATTTAGCGACGCATAAAATCAGTCGCTAAATAGCGACGGATTTAGTGACTCAAAAAATTTTTGTTGCTAAATAGCGATACATTTAGCGATGCATTTGAATGAGTCGCTAAACAGCGACGTAATTTAATGCATCGCTAATGAGTTGCTAAATAGCGACGCATCGCTAAATATGTCGCTATTTAGTAACGTATTTTTGCGTTGCTAAATAGCGATGCATTTTAATGCATCGCTAAATATGGTTTAGGGTTTTAGAGTTTAATTAGGGGTTAGGGTTTTAGAGTTTAGGGTTTTAGGATTAGGGTTTTAGGTTTTAAGGTTTTGGGTTTTAATTAGGGGTTATCATTGGTTTAGGGCATTTAGGGTTTAGGCTACATTTTCGGCACAAAGGCGTGGATCGAACTAAAGGCAGCGTCAGTCTTGGATAGGACCTTGTAGTCGGCCATCTGGGCATACCGTGACGCCGTCAGTACACACCATTCCATGGGGTGGACCGGCCAGTCTAGCCCAATGTACAACTATGAGCTTTTTAATTGCAATAAGATGGGAGCGGCACAAGGCCGAGCCCGACCCCTCGATCGGCCACCAGGGAGGTAATCCGCGATAAGAGCTCAAAACACCACCAAGGGCAGCGGAGGGATGAAAGGGGCAGCAGCGCCGCCCACGGAAGGTTCCCGAAGGAAGCGGACATGTAACAACGCGGTCATCCACGTCACCCCGGGGCTCCAACGAAATGAGCGGCATAGATTACAATATATCAATATATAAAATTATCACTATATAATATTAAATATACACTATAATAATTACTAAATAAAATTAATATTATAAAATATTAATATTTAGCGACGCAATAGTGCATCGCTATTTAGCAATGCAAAATTGCGTCGCTATTTAGCAATGCAATAATCCAGCACATTATTACATCCTTTGGGAGGTATTTATTTGTGTTGCCGCCGGGATCCGTCCTCCGACTCGGGCGAGGTCGATCTCCAGGGAAGAGGGGGCGGACCTACACAAGAAGTCCTCGCGCGAGAGGCGTTGGGGTTGGCCCTCCGCGGAAGACCCTCCGACGCTCAAGTCAGTGGAGAAGAAATCGGCGATCAACCAGATAATGGGGAGGTGGATCTCTCCGGGAGACCTCTCCGGGGATGGCCAATCGAGAGCTCTAGAGGGCAAGAGCGCCAACGAGCCGCCGGAGAGAGCAGTGAGAGTGCCCAAAAATGAGCGCGTGCACCAGTGTGTGCCCAAAAGATGCGTGCGTATGCGTAAGGAGATGCGTACCTGAGGGAATCTGGGGTGTCCAATTTATAGACTGTCACCTGGACCTTGAGCATCTTCTGGAAGGTTCAGAGGTTGTTAGGATACGGAGGTAGATAGAATCAGGCCGCTGTGGGGTCGTGGAATCCGTATCCTGTTTGTTAGGGGATCGACGGCTGGGAGAGCACCCTGATGTCTTGAGATCTGGTCGAGTAGACCTAGGGCAGTTATGATAGGTTCTAGGCCACGTCTCGACATGATTCCTTATCTAGGATGTCGTTCTGGCAGCCTGGGCTCTCCTGCGTCAGGTTTCGCGGAGGTAGGTATTAGGTCGTGGATCGCTTGATGAAGCCGGGTCATGGAGACTCGAGGGGGAAGCGAGCTAGGGAAGCTCGGAAGGGCCGAGCTATGGAAGCCCGGAAGGGCCGAGCTAGGGAAGCCCGAAAGGGGCCGAGGTATGTAAGCCCGGAAGGGCCGAGCTAGGGAAGCCCGGAAGGAGCCGAGCTATGGAAGCCCGGAAGGGCCGAGCTATGGAAGCCCGGAAGGACCGAGCTATGGAAGCCCGGAAGGGCCGAGCTATGGAAGCCCGGAAGGACCGAGCTATGGAAGCCCGGAAGGAGCCGAGCTATGGAAGCCCGGAAGGGCCGAGCTATGGAAGCCCGGAAGGAGCCGAGCTATGGAAGCCCGGAAGGAGCCGAGCTATGGAAGCCCGGAAGGGCCGAGCTATGGAAGCCCGGAAGGGCCGAGCTAGGGAAGCCCGGAAAGGCGAAGGGAGGAGGTCGACCTTAGCCGCCTCGCACGGATATTAATGCAATGTCGATTTTACCCCCCAACACATGCCCTTCACTCCCTAGTTCGAAGCGTAGGTTCGGGTATAGGGAGTACAAGTTCAAATGGCGCATCCCGGATGGGACGTCTTGGTTTAGACAGCTCGTGCAATGATGCCCTAATTAATGCGACAAGGCCATATTGCCTTCGGAGCTAAGGCTCCTCCGCTTTGCGGTTCCCCTTCGGAGACGCATGGTAGGAAGCGCACGCGGGCCTCTCATGACTCACTTGAACTTCTCCTCCTTCCCTAATTCGGATTCCTGGGCTCAGCCGCCTGGGGAATCTTTTACCACATGGGAAGGGGGTGAAAGTGCGTCGCCCGCCGACTCCTTGTCCTTGAGACTTGGCAGGGCGTGGCGGCACACACTCGGTTTGGGAGAGCGTTCCGACGCCAGGGTTCGCTGGCCTCCTGCCTGCTCACCGAGGGGTCCCTCGGTTGGGTGGTCTGGGATGGCCATCCAGATATCTCGGTTGGGTCACCGAGATATCATTATTGGCTGAAGCTGGTCGCAACTATTGGTCCATGTCGCCCGACTATTATCAGCTCGAACTGACTGGATGCGACTCGTCTGGTTCGGTGGTCGAACGCTGGAGCATCACAGTTGCCTAGGTCTGCTTTGGAGCAGTTGCCCGAGTTTTGTATTCGTCTTTATTTTATGCATTTCAATGCTCTTGTAACGCCTCTGAGGCATTTGTAACCGATCTCGACTGGCAATAAAGATGTTTTGTTTTTCAATCTCTATCTTTTCTGTGCCGAGTTTGCTGTCATTGTTGTTTGTGGGGTACAAAGGCATCTCGCTTGTCCTTAGATAAGGATCCCACGCTGTCCGAACTAATCGAGGTTTGCGAGCAACGGTTTTGGGACCGTTCGGAGAAATGTGCTCCCTACTTCGGTCCGAAGCTTGGGATTTTTGCGCTTTGCTCTTATCGGAGCTCGAATTATCGTGGGTCGGTTTGGCCGAAGTTCAGGGAATCTGTGCTTTTTCCCATAGCGGTTCAGGGAACTTGTTACTCGGCCCAGCCGAGGTTTGGAGAATTTTCACTTGGCTCTGCCAAGGTTCGGGGAAATTATCGCTCGGCCCAACCGAGATTCGGAGAACTTGTAGCTCGGCCCAGCCGAGGTTCGGAGAATTTTTACTTGGCCCTGCCAAGGTTCGGAGAAATTGTAGCTCGGCCTAGCCAAGATTCGGAGAACTTGTAGCTCGGCCCAGCCGAGGTTCAGAGAATTTTTAGTTTGGCCCAGCCGAGGTTCAGAGAGTTTTTACTTGGCCCTGCCAAGGTTCGGAGAAATTGTCGCTCGGCCCAGCCGAGGTTCAGAGAATCTATCACTCGGCCCAGCTGAGGTTCGGAGATATTCGGCTTGGCCCTGCCAAGGTTCGGAGATTCGGGCTCAAGGGAGCGATTCAGTTGTCATTGTGGGCCATGGTGCTAGGTCTATGCGGCGCTTGGTGATGGGCGCCAGGTCGGTATGAGCAGTATATTATCACGCTTTTTGCTTGGTGACGCTACTCTTTCCGAGGGGACGGGTCATTGGCCGGATGCCGGACTTCTTCCCTCTGTTCTTCCCGAAAAGGGAGCTTGGGGAAATGCCGTGAGCATTTATTACTGGGGCGGCAGATCGGAAGGTAGTCTGTTCGGGGGGATTCCCGATCAGTCAGTCCACACTTACCGATCTTACTCGGGATGGGGTGTGGTACCTCGGATTTTGCAGCCATTGAAATGGCGACACGTGGCAAGCTCTTATGGGTCGGCAGCTATGGCGCGACCGATTGAGATACCTGTCCAGTGAGTATAAATATGACCGAGGGGTATCGGTCTCAGCCATCCCTCGGTTTAAGTTCTGAAACAATGGCCTTTCTAGGACGATCATCTAGTGAGCTACGCACCTCACTCAACGGCCTGCTTCACTCGGAGGCAAGGCGTACCTCCGTCACTGTCGACGGACTGGGCCTGGCGTTGGCCCTCGCGAGTAATCAGCAGCTTGTGAGGGTCGTAGAGGAATACATGGACGTCACGACCAAGGAGGCAGAGGCCCTACGCCGGGTGATAGACCGGCAGAGGGAGGAGGTCGAATCGCTTCGCCAGCAGGTGGCTGATCTCACCGAGCGCTTGGAGGGTCTGCTGGCGCCCGGAAGCGACTCCGACCCATGACCCAGGGCCTCTTTTGCTTTCTTTTGTGTTTTTTTTGTCACTTTTGTAATCCCTTTTTCTTGATGAATGAAAAATGGATTTATTTTGAGTAATCTTCTTCTTTAAGAGCTTTGGCCTTGATCATGCTATCCTCGTAATAGTTAGGGTGTGGCCCCGTTGGTTTATGCGTTGATATAGATGCTTGGATCGACGGGTTATAGGGGCGTTACCCAAAGATTTTCAGCTGCAGAGGGGAATCCCCTGGCTCTGCTCGGGGCTTTTGGCCGATTACGCAGGGCTTAAGGGGCCCTTCCTTTCGTGTGTCAACGGTTTTTTGCTCAGCATGCCTCGTTTTAAACCGGCGGAAATTTCGGGGGCTATTTGGAAGTCCCTCGGCCTTAATCGGGGCCTACGCACCTCGGCTTTCAGCCGGCGTCTTAACCTGAAGAAATTTTTACTCAGCCTTGCTCGGGTTCGAAGAATATTTTACTTGGACCTGCCAAGGTTCGGAGAATTTGTTGCTCGGCCCAGCCGAGGTTCGGAGAATATTTTACTTGGCCCTGCCAAGGTTCGGAGAATTTGTTGCTCGGCCCAGCCGAGGTTCGAAGAATATTTTACTTGGCCCTGCCAAGTTCGGAGAATTTGTTGCTCGGCCCAGCCGAGGTTCGGAGAATATTTTACTTGGCCCTGCCAAGGTTCGGAGAATTTGTTGCTCGGCCCAGCCGAGGTTCGGAGAATATTTTACTTGGCCTTGCCAAGGTTCGGAGAATTTGTTGCTCGGCCCAGCCGAGGTTCGGAGAATATTTTACTTGTCCCTGCCAAGGTTCGGAGAATTTGTTGCTCGGCCCAGCCGAGGTTCGGAGAATATTTTACTTGGTCCTGCCAAGGTTCGGTGAATTTGTTGCTCGGCCCAGCCGAGGTTCGGAGAATATTTTACTTGGCCCTGCCAAGGTTCGGAGAATTTGTTGCTCGGCCCAGCCGAGGTTCGGAGAATATTTTACTTGGCCCTGCCAAGGTTCGGAGAATTTGTTGCTCGGCCCAGCCGAGGTTCGGAGAATATTTTACTTGGCCCTGCCAAGGTTCGGAGAATTTGCTGTTCGGCCCAGCCGAGGTTCGGAGAATATTTTACTTGGCCCTGCCAAGGTTCGGAGAATTTGCTGCTCGGCCCAGCCGAGGTTCGAAGAATATTTTACTTGGCCCTGCCAATGTTCGGAGAATTTGTTGCTCGGCCCAGCCGAGGTTCGGAGAATATTTTACTTGGCCCTGCCAAGGTTCGGAGAATTTGTTGCTCGGCCCAGCCGAGGTTCAGAGAATTTTGACTTGGCCCTGCCAAGGTTCGGAGAATTCCTGTCCAGACAAGGAGCTCGGTCGTGCCGAGGATTGGTAAGCAGCATCTATTTCTTTTTGCAATTTTTAGTGATGTAGTGCATAATGATTTGCATTGAGGAAAATGTGCCAATAGGAAGATATAATGAGGCATATGAAAATAAATTTGGAGAGGATGTACCCTATTGATAATATTTTCGGAGATTGTCCAAATTCCACGTCCGGGGAATGATTTCCCATCCAGATCTTGTAGCTTGTATGTTCCCGGTCCGATGATTTCCGCTACTTGGTACGGGCCCTCCAAGTTTGGCGCCAGCTTTCCTTGTTCCAGCGGTTTGGAAACATAGGTCTTTCGGAGTACAAGGTCGCCGGGCAGGAAGGCCTTCCCTTTGACCCTGGAGGCATGGTACCGGGCCACCCCCTGTTGATAGGCAGTCGTTCTGATCCGGGCCTTCTCTCTGATTTCCTCTATTAGGTCGAGGTTGGTGCGGAGTTGTTCGTTGCTAGCTTCCTCTGAGTAGCTTTCCACCCGCAATGATGGGAGGCCGACTTCCACAGGGATAACGGCCTCTGTACCGAAAGCCATTCGGAATGGGGTTTCGCCTGTCGGGATTCTTGGGGTTGTGCGGTAGGCCCATAAGGCATGGTGCAGCTCATCCGCCCACCTGCCTTGGGCTCTGGAGAGGCGAGCTTTGATTCCCTGGAGGAGGGTTCTGTTGGTCACTTCGGCCGCTCCGTTGGCTTGTGTGTGCCCGACCGAAGTAAGGTGGTGACGGATTCCGTGCTCCTCACAGAACTGGCAAAATTTGGAGTTGTCAAACTGCTTGCCGTTATCGGTGATTATGGTGTGCGGGAGGCCAAATCGGCAGATGATGGACCTCCAAACAAAATCTCTGGCCCGTGCTTCAGTAATTTGTGCAACTGCTTCCTCTTCGACCCATTTGGTGAAGTAGTCGATGGCGACAAATAGGAATTTCCGCTGCCCCATGGCAAGCGGGAATGGGCCGAGGATGTCCATCCCCCATTTGGCAAAGGGCCAAGCAGAGGATATAGAAACTAGCTCGGCGGAAGGGAGCCTTTGGATGCTTGAATGCCTCTGGCAGGGGTCACAGGCTCGGACTAGATGTCCGCGTCTTTTTGCATGGTCGGCCAATAGTAGCCTTGTCGCAGCACTTTGTGGCATAGGGACCGGCTTCCCAGATGGTTGCCGCAAATCCCTTCATGTACCTCGCGTAGAGCATAGTCTGCTTCGGATGGGCGAAGGCATCTAAGCAGCGGCATGGAAAAAGACCGTTTGTAAAGCTGGTTGTCGATCAACACGTAATGAATGGCCTGTAGCTTCAGCTTTCTGGCCTTTCTTCGGTCGACGGAAGCAATCCTTCTTTGAGATATTTGAGGATAGGGTCGAACCAGGATGGCTCGGCCTCAACTTGCATTACTCGGTCGGCTTCCGCAATGCTGGGTTTTTCCAAAGTCTCCAGGTGGAATTTTGCTCGGCGTCCATCGTCTCCGCGGTCGCCAATCGGGAGAGTAGGTCGGCGCGGGCGTTCTCGGATCTGGGAATCTGAATAATTTCAAATTCGATAAAATGGGGAAGCAGGTTACGCACCTCTTGGAGATACCGAATCATGTTTGGCTCTCGAGCTTCAAACTCTCCTCGAACATGGTCGGCTACCAGCTGAGAGTCGGTGAAGGCACTGAGCTTCTCCACCTTCAAGTTGCGGGCGATTCGGAGGCCGGCTAACAGGGCTTCGTACTCGGCATCGTTGTTGGAGGCCGGGAAGGAGAATCGGACGCCATATTCGAAGGTCATCCCCTCTGGACTGGTAAGAACTAGACCCGCGCCAGAGTGATGGGCATTGGATGACCCGTCGACATGGAGGAGCCACCGGGCTCCAGATTTTGGCTCTCCAAGGGAGTCTGGGGTAGAGCCGTCCTTCGGGATGGTATACTCGAGGAGGAAGTCGGCCAGTACTTGGCCTTTGATGGCCGGACGAGGCTGAAAATGCATGTCATGCTCACTTAGCTCGACAGCCCATTTGGTCATTCTTCCCGATGTCTCGGGACGGTGACTACCGCCCTGATGGGTTGGTCAGTCAGGACCGTCACGGAATGTGCTTGGAAGTACGGCCGCAGCTTTCGAACTGAGGTGATTAAGGCTAGCACCATCTTTTTGATTCTGCTGTACCTTGTCTCCACATCGCGGAGCAGCCTGCTGACATAGTAGATCGGCTTTTGGACTTTGCCTTCTTCCTTGATCAGCACCGAGCAGACTGCACCTTCCGAAATAGCCAGGTACAAGAATAGGGTCTCTCCTGGGGTCGGACTGCTGAGGAGCGGGGGTGAGCCGAGGTACTTCTTGAGATCCTGGAATGACCTTTGACATTCGGGAGTCCACTGGAAGTTTTTGGCCGATCGGAGAGTTTTGAAGAAGGGGAGGCATCTTTCAGCCGACCGCGCCACAAAGCGATTTAGGGCCGCTATCCTCCCGGTTAGGCGTTGGACCTCTTTGATAGATGTCGGGGGCGCCATTTGTTGGAGAGCTTGGATCTTCTGGGGGTTGGCTTCGATACCTCGCTGGGAGACCATGAAGCCGAGAAACTTCCCCGAGTTGACACCGAAGGCACATTTAGTCGGGTTGAGTCTCATCCCGTACTTGCGCAGCGTGGCGAAGCTCTCTGTGAGGTCGTCGACATGCTGTGACGCCTCCTTGCTTTTAACCAGCATGTCGTCCACGTACACCTCCATATTCCGGCCGATCTGCTCCTTGAACACTTTATTGACCAGCCTCTGGTAGGTGGCACCTGCATTTTTAAGACCAAAAGGCATGACACGGTAACAGTAAGTACCTCGATCGGTTATGAAGGCGGTCTTTTCTTCATCTTCAGGGGCCATTCGGATCTGATTGTAGCCGGAATAGGCGTCCATGAATGACACCATCTGATGGCCTGAGGTGGCGTCCACGAGCTGGTCAATCCGAGGGAGGGGGAATCTGTCCTTCGGGCAGGCTTTGTTAAGGTCGGTAAAGTCGATGCAGATTCTCCATTTGTCGTTCGACTTTTTCACCATGACGACATTTGACAGCCAGCTCGGGTAATTTACCTCTCGGACGAAATTGGCTTTGATGAGTTTGTCTACCTCTTCTTCAATGGCCTTTTGTCGCTCTGGGGTGAAGCTTCTCTTCTTCTGCTTAACCGGCCTGTGCATCTCATCCACATTGAGATGATGGACGAGAACCTCGGGGCTGATCCCTGGCATGTCGGAGGCGGACCAGGCGAAGATGTCAGCGTTGCTTCGGAGGAACCCGATCAATCTGTGCCGAGGCTCTCCTTTGAGCAGCGACCCGATTTTGATGGTTCGGCTGGGCCGAGCCTCGTCCAATGGTACCTCCTCCAATTCCTCTGCTGGTTCTCCCCTTTGTTCAGCGAAGTCCTCGTGAGCATCTAGCCCATCAACCTATGGCATTCTAGATTGTAGGCTCGTAACAAAGCACTGCCGAGCCATGGCCTGACTTTCCCGAACAACTCTAATTCCTCGTTCGGTGGGAAACTTCATGGATAGGTGTGGGATGGAGACAACGGCCTTGAGGGACATCAGACCGGGCCTTCTGAATATTGCGTTGTAGGGGGATCTGAGGTCGGTCACTAGGGAGTCTGTATGTACAATGGTCACAAGGGGCCATGTTTCCGCGCGGACCGTCAAGGTGACGACCCCTTCCGGGATGACGACGTCGCCTGTGAATCCCATCAAGGTGGAATCCACGGCTCAAAGATTTTTCATGAGTAATTTCATCCTGGCAAACACACCGAGGTACAAAACATTTACCGAACTTCCACTATCAACTAGGATTCGGCTTACATCATAGTCGTTCAGATTAAGGGATACAACTAGTGCGTCATCATGGGGGAGCTGTATCCCTAGGAGGTCGTCATCGGAGAAGGAGAGTTCGTTCGTCCGTGCCTACTTTGGCACTGATCCATCACTGTCGCCTATGGGGCTCGATCTGCCGGCCTCTTCAATCATATTAATACGGCCGATCACGGGCGGATTTGGTGGAGGAGGAGGTTGTTGAAGCTCAGGCTGGCGGTCACCTCCTTGCGGTGGCTCGGGCACCCTCCTGAACTGATCCAGTTGTTCCCACCGAATCAGCCTCTCAATCTCATTCTTCAGCTGCCAGCATTCTTCAGTGTCATGACCGTGCTCCCTATGGTAGCGGCAATACTTGGCGGGATATCTTCGGGTCGGGTTCCCTCGGAGAGGCACTGGCCGGGGAAGCTGGCGCTCTATTTCCATAAGGATTTGCGCCCGGGGCACAGTCAACGGAGTATAGCGATCAAATCGCCTAGGAGGACTCCGGGAGCGATTTCTTGGCGGTAGCGGGGGAACTCTCTGACGGCGAGGCGGACTTGGCCGCCGGGCAGGACGGTGCCTGTCGGGGACTTTGGGCTCCTGCTTCTTTGCCTGCTCAGCACGGGCAATTCTCTGCGATTCCTCGACTCTCGCATACTTGTCCGCCAGGGCCATCATATCAGATAGGCTGGGGGGATAGCTGACCTCCATTGCTAGGTAGAAGTCACTTTCCTTCGAAACTCCCCCCGCCAAAGCAGACATGGCCACCTCATGATTAAGGTGGTCCACTTCCAACATGGCCTTATTGAAATGGCCAAGATAATTCCTCAAGGACTCCCCCTCTCTCTGCTTAACTTCGGAGAGGGAGTCAGACCTTCGTCGGTGGCGGCGACTGCTGATGAACTGGCCAATAAAATGGTGGCTCAGCTCATCGAATAAATCAATAGAACCTGGCTTCAAAGCATTGAACCAGGTTCGGGCGGATCCTCTGAGGGTGGAGGGGAAGGCGCGGCAGAGGACCGCATCAGATGCTCCGTGGAACATCATTATCGACCGGAAGCTGCTGAGATGGTCATCCGGGTCAGAAGAGCCGTGATAGGGTTCGACGGCTGGTAACTTGACATGGGAGGGAATCACTTCCTCCATGATCCTCTTAGAGAAAGGGATGCCCTGTTCCGTCTTGGGCTGGGGCGGATGGGCCTGCTTGGCGGCGTCCAGCTCCTGACGCATCTCCTGGATCTGGCGACGGATCTCCTCTTCGCCAGCCAGGGGAGGGGCTGGGCAAGAAGACCGTAGAGACGGCGTCGAATCATAGTGGGAGGTCACCGGTGAGAGAGATCGAGCTCGCCGAGATCTGGGAGGATCTCTATCATAACCGCCCCGTGGGACTGGTTTGTCCCCTCTGGGCCGGTGCGAGGGATCCGTATATTCATGCGGATCAGAGGAGGAGGCTGCCGACGAGGAAGGAATCACCGCCTCCTTCTGAAGGTGCGAAGCAGGAGGAGCTGCAAGGCGCTCTTGAACCATGTGGGTAAGGGCCTGGACTTGTTGGACCAGTGTAGCGAACTGGTCCTGGGTCACCGGGATGGCAGGCGGTGATGGGGTTTCGACTGGTGGTGGTTGTGGCGCTATGCCGCTCGTTGGATCTGGCCTCTGGGAAGCGACCTGATCTTGAGTTTCTGAGGTTGCTCTTCTCCGGTTGGCCATTAAAGAGGTTCTGCTCCGGATTTAGATCCTTATCTCCTCTTTTCAAGTTTTAATGGGACTTGAGGCCCTTCCTCTAGCGCCAATCTATTGCCGCCGGGATCCGTCCTCCGACTCGGGCGCGGTCGATCTCCAGGGAAGAGGGGTCGGACCTGCACAAGAAGTCCTCGCGCGAGAGGCGTTGGGGTTGGCCCTCCGTGGAAGACCCTCCGATGCTCAAGTCAGTGGAGAAAAAATCGGCGATCAACCAGATAATGGGGAGGTGGATCTCTCCGGGAGACCTCTCCGGGGACGACCAATCGAGAGCTCTAGAGGGCAAGAGCGCCAACGAGCCGCCGGAGAGAGCAGTGAGAGTGCCCAAAATGGGAGCGCGTGCACCAGTGTGTGCCCAAAAAGATGCGCGCGTATGCGTAAGGAGATGCCTACCTGAGGGAATCTGGGGTGTCCAATTTATAGACTGTCACCTAGACCTTGAGCGTCTTCTGGAAGATTCAGAGGTTGTTAGGATACAGAGGTGGATAGAATCAGGCCGCTGTGGGGCCGTGGAATCCATATCCTGTTTGTTAGGGGATCGACGGCTGGGAGAGCACCCTGATGTCTTGAGATCTGGTCGAGTAGACCTAGGGCAGTTATGATAGGTTCTAGGCCACGTCTCGACATGATTCCTTGTCTAGGATATCGTTCTGGCAGGCCTGGGCTCTCCTGCGTCAGGTTCCGCGGAGGTAGGTATTAGGTCGTGGATCGCTTGATGAAGCCGGGTCATGGAGACTCGAGGGGGAAGCAAGCTAGGGAAGCTCGGAAGGGCCGAGCTATGGAAGCCCGGAAGGGGCCGAGCTAGGGAAGCCCGGAAGGGCCGAGCTATGGAAGCCCGGAAGGACCGAGCTAGCGAAGCCCGGAAGGAGCCGAGCTATGGAAGCCCGGAAGGGCCGAGCTATGGAAGCCCGGAAGGACCGAGCTATGGAAGCCCGGAAGGACCGAGCTATGGAAGCCCGGAAGGAGCCGAGCTATGGAAGCCCGAAAGGGCCGAGCTATGGAAGCCCGGAAGGAGCCGAGCTATGGAAGCCCGAAAGGGCCGAGCTATGGAAGCCCGGAAGGACCGAGCTATGGAAGCCCGGAAGGACCGAGCTATGGAAGCCCGGAAGGAGCCGAGCTATGGAAGCCCGGAAGGACCGAGCTATGGAAGCCCGGAAGGGCCGAGCTAGGGAAGCCCGGAAAGGCGAAGGGAGGAGGTCGACCTTAGCCGCCTCGCACGGATATTAATGCAATATCGATTTTACCCCCCAACAATTTGCATCGCAATATTGCGACGACGTATTTATTTACGAAGCAATATTGTGACGCAAATTGCGTCGCAATTCTGCAATGCAATTAGTCGCAATTCTGCAACGCAATTAGTCGCAATATTGCGATGCAATTTGTAGTCGCTAATACGTCACTAAATTACGATAACGTATATTTTGTCGCTAAATAGTGATGCATTTTATTGCGTCGATAGGCATCACTATTTAGTGATGAAATTGCGACGGATTGCTATTTGCAATGAAATTTACAGTGATGGCCAAAATGCGTCGCTTTGGCGTCGCTAAAATGGATTTTTCTTATAGTGCATGGCACTAGAGGTGCTTTCATGTTGGATCGGATTCGAATTTTACTAAAACCATATCCATACCCATTGAAGTTTGAGGTTTGACTTTTGTAGCATATGAACATGGAAGAAGTATGTCACACCCCGAACCTGATAATAGTGGATTAAAGGGTGGCTACCCGCTGCATATCTCACATGCAAAGCATCAAGTGACAAAATAAATCATATAAGGAGGGAATAATAATAATTGCATGTCATTCAAAAGTCAATAACATTTCTAATACAAGCCATAACAATAAGTTTTGGACCACAAGCCAAAGTACGCAAAATCACTGTATGGGGCTACAACAAAATTTTGGATCTAAAATACTCTCATAGAAGCTTCAACTACCCCATATCCTCTTGCTTCAGTTTTATAGCTCTGAAAAATATTGTGAGATTTAAATGAGCTCATACTTAGTAAGTAAGCCTACTGTAATATAATATAGCCATTTAAAGCTTCTAGCAAATTATATTTTCATATGTAAAAACACATGTCAAGCTTTTATATTCTAAATACATTTTGTCATGTTACCAAATCATGCATATTATATGCTTAAAATAATTTGAAAGCAAATGCTATACAGTATTTCAAGAATATATGATTTCCAAATCAAAACCACTGTACCACTGTAATTAACATGTAAAGATCCATTTTATACCAATGTTTCTCGGTCATACACTACATTTACGTAAACAGAATACCCCAAAGGTGTAACCTCAATAAACATCTCCTAGGAGGCAGGGTCCTGGAACCAGCGTCATGTTACATGTAATATCCTGTCACATCACACCCTAAGAGTGTGTGTTCTTCACATATACTCCTGTGGAGATGGATGCTGCTGGAGTCAAGTAGCATATTATGCCATATCCTGTCACAGCACATCTCACGAATGTGTGTCCTTCACATATTTCTCCTATGAAGGTGGGTCCCGATGTACTAAGTCATATAGCATATCATACTTATCCTATCATAGTACATCCCAGGAATGGTGTCCTCCACATATTCTCCCTATGAAGGATGGGTTCCGGAGTCAAGTAAAATCATATCATATCATATCAGTCATATTGGATCGTGGTGGGATACATTACTATAGGCACAAAGTATCATTTTTACGTCACAATTGCAAAATAGCATGTATTGTTGCCAAAAGCATAACAACATACTTTCAAATATACAATGGTTTGAATATATCAAAAACACATGTATAAAACTTTTAGCAATTTTAAATACCATATCAAATAATCATTTGCATGTAAGGGTACCAAATAATTCTTGCAGAAATTAGCACTTTTAAATAACCATGTAAAATAGTCAATTGTAGGTATATAATACCAAATCCATTTTCTTACTTTTCAAATAATACACCAAATTTAGCAACTTCAAGTAATCATGTAAAAATAGACATTTGCCTATATGGTGTATCAAATCCATTTTTTCATTTAACAAATAATGCACTGTGTAAAACTATACAACATTTAAATCCATAATTTATATATCTTAATAATTCATAGAAATAATGTTAAATGGCTTACTTACCTCCTAGCGCTAATCCAAAAATATAAATCAGCTATTTAGGCTTCTAGATACCTACAACATAATTTTTTAAATTTTTAAATCTCTAAAATGAGCATGCCTAAATTACTTATAAACTTTAGCCGTCTAATCCTAGACCCAATTTGGGGCTTACAATATCTCCAAATATATAAGGCTAAATGGGAAAATAAAAATTCTTCAAAAAACTAGGAACAACACTGATCTACACCGCATCTTCCTTCTATTAGGCCTGATCTAATTTGGGCACCAAAAATTGGCCCAAAGGGCTTACTGGGCTAGCCCGAACTTGGGCCCAGCCCCCCTTTCTCTTTCTCTTCTCTCTCTCCCCTGGTTCGCCCGAACCAGAGGGGAGTGGCCGCAGCCTAGGGCCACCGCCAGCCCCTCCCAGGCTTGCCTGGCCGCTGCGACCAGCCCAGCGTCGATCGTCGGTGGCGGCCTCCTCATCTTTTCCTTTCCTTTTTCTTTTCTTTCTTTCTTCTTCCTCGTCTTCTTCTTCCTCCTTTCTCCTGCCACCCTCACTATGGCGGCGGCATGGCCGGTCGAGGGACACCAGTCGAATCCCACCAGACGCCCCCCTGGCGCCGATGGGGGCTGCCACTTGCGGCCTGGGTCCGGTGAGCATGTGGACATGCCGCCGAGCCCGAATCAAATTTCTTTCCCCTTGCTTCTTCTTCCTTCCTGCCCATCACCATTTCCTTCCTTCTTGGTGGCGACATGGTCGGCCGGAGGCCGGCAGGACCCATCGAATGCCACCCGATGCCGATAGGGGCTACCGCTCGTGGCCCGAGGCTGGCCAGCGAGCCCCGAGCATGCCACCGGGCTTGAGCTAAGCTTTCTCCTCTTCCCTTCCCATCATGTCTCTCCTCTTGCTTACTTTGCCGAGGTGCATCGCAGCAGAGGTGGAGTGGGGCATCGAGCGAATCAGCCCATTCTTTAAGCCTGCGCGCTATCGAACGCTAGCCATGCACGGCATGCCTGCCCTTTTTTTTTAATCGGGGGTTTACAAAGTAGACTAGCGATTCGAGTAATAAAAATGTGTATCAGGTCAGTAAACCCAAACATATTGCGACGCAGAAAATCCCAGGATAAGCACGGATAAAAATCAAGCATGAATTCCTGAGGAGGCTGGTTGTTAAATATTGAACCTTCGAGAGTTAATCAAACTAAACAATTTATGCTTTGAGATGTTTTTTAATGAAATATTTTATATAATATAAAAAATAAATCATGAACCACAAACACTCCATTTTTAACCATAAAAAGTAATGAGCAAAAAGTGAAAAGATACACTTTACTTAGAGTGTAAGTATTTAAACATATTCTAACAAGTCATTACTTTTTTATTTTTTAAGTGAAAGATATATAAATAATAGTAATATTATGTGCATATTTGTATGTATTTGTTTGTGGTGTACCTGTGTGTATATAAATTTGCATCATTATAAGCATGCATGCACGTATGCATATATCCAGTATACTTAGCAATTTATGTATGTTGGAATGAAATTTAGTTCAAATTAGGTATAAAAACATTAAATACATATCCAATTAGGAGGTTTCAATAGATCAGGCTTTAATCCTATACTAATCATTGGGTTTGGGTCAAATTTAGGCTTAGCACTGAATTTGCAGGTTAGAGTGACAACTCTGCATGATGCAAGAAAATTAATAAAATATGTATTAAATTACTTCATATTAATATGTCTATATACATACATAAATATATATATGGTGTGCGCACGCGCATGTGTGTATTTTGATTTAACTATTTAAAGGATCTTCAATCAAATTCAATTGGATCAAAATTTGAATGTTAAAAGTTCTATATCAGTGATGCAAAGCTGTTAGATGGGATCTATTATTTTTAAAATACATATACACTAAAATTCATATAATTTAAAAATCTTCATCTTACAAATTAAGATATATATATATATATATATATATAATTTAAATTATCTAATATTTTAGCCACTTAATACATGAGTTAAGAGTTTTCAAATCATAATTTTTTTTTGTTGATAAGCATTTTAGATGTGGTAGAACACATCTAATATTTACATAATTAATATAAAACCTTCATGCCATAGTTCAATATAGGTTTAATTGGATCTGCATGGATATATGTGTATGTATGTATTATATAATGTGTGTCAATATATTTTAAGAAAATGTTTGATTTCTAGGTCACTTTTTTTTTTTCTTTTTGGATTACATACTCATCTCCTATTTAGTAAACTTGAGCCAAATTTTAATTCTAACTTAAATTGGCTCATAAACACCTCGCTTGTTTAGCACCTCTGCCTATCAACCTATCATTGCTCATCTATGTTTCATTCATAAATGAAAAATTCTCACCCACATTGGCAATTTAAAGATTAATAATGTTCCTATGGATTAGATCTACAATTGCAAGCTTTACATAAGAAGAAACGATAAGCCAACTAGACAATGTATCTTCAAATATCGATAAATTGTGAAAACTATTTTACATGATGTTTGCCATTAAGGCATTTTTTTCATAAGTTGTTCATTAATAAGTGGAGAAGTCTTAGGCATTTATATAAGGCTTGTTATAGTAATATTAAATAAAACTTGATTTAGCTATGCTGGAATGGTTTTTCACTAAGATCTGAGCAAGACTAAATTAGATAATGTACGTGTTATGTCAATGATTTAAGCTATTAAATATGATTAGCTACCTTTAAAATACTTCAATCATATGATTTAAAAACTTCTTGCTCAAACACCTAGTGGTTAAAAAGAAACATGTATAGATAACCAATTTTTTAATCACTTCATGCATAAGTTCAAAGTCTCCCAATTATATAATTTTTTATGTTTAAATATTTTAAAAATAGTTGATCATCAAAGACTCAAATCAAAGACTCAAATCAAATTTTATAATCAATGACTCAAATCAAATTTTATATATAATCTTTATGCATAAAAGTGTGAGTTTTTCTCAAAGGGGTAATTTACATGCAATTCTCTATAGGCCTATGTGCCACTTGTTCTAGACTTGGTCCTCTCGCATTTCTTCTAATTATTGTCATTTCTCTTATACCAAGCCAGTTCTAATCAATCCACCCACCTTCCCTCATTTTATCTCACCACACCTTCAAATTGCACGGGAAGGCCAACATTGGACTTCTGTATGTCTAAAATCAGCAATTAGCACAGCAATGCTTGGTATGAAGATTTTAATAGCCGTGTCTTGTGACCATAAAAGAGGCTCAAGTTCCAGGACAAAAGTGGGACAATGATGTAAACAAATTAATGGGAGGAAGGGGACCCTATGAATGATCTTAATGGAAGCAGAGGCTAGGAAACTAGAATGGCAGTTGTAGGCATGATGGGGCTTGTGGGTTCAGCATGAATTCAAAGGCACAAAGTCAGCAAAAGTAGGTGAAGACAATATGGCAGCAAAGGCGAGGAGGGAGCGGATGGCAACCACCGGACCCTACGACATTGACCGACTGGCAGGAGGCTCAAGGTGAAGGCAACAAGGATAGGGTGCAAAAATAAATAAGGAGTCCTAGCTAGACTGATGATGTAGTTGTAGATATCGGCTAGAAATGCCTATTATTTACTTTCCCTTTCTTTTTGATGCAAATAGGAGGGAACCCTCCTAAGTTTATTAATATAAACAGAGATTAAAGGTTTTATAGACTACACAAGGGAGGAGATAGGAGAGGGGCGGGGGGGAAGCCACGATGGCACGGAGATTCGAGGGTTTTCTCGATATAACTTGAGGCTTAACAGCAGGGAGCGACAGGATTGAAAAAGAGACAACATTGTAAACAGATAGAGCCAAAATTAAAGGAAGCTAAAGAAAAATGATAGAAAGATTATTCGTTCTGTTCTCTTCAAATTGACCAACAGACAGAGAGAACCAGTTGATCCAAGGCAGATCTGATGACCTAAGGATGGACCTTGATTAAATCTTCCTCCTCAAGAAGCCATTGAGAATTTTTTTTTTTTTAGTCATTTGATGATAGCCCTTCTTTATCTGAAAAATAAAGAGAACCAATTTAAACACATTAGTCCTTGAACCGAAAAATGTCATTCTTTAGCACATTTGGGTTATAATCATTTCATTTAAAAATAAATAAACTAAGACGTAGCACCCATCTAGATTACTGATTATTTATGTTTCACCAGTATTTGAAAGAAAATACGTTTATTTACGTTTCATCCGTATTTTTACAAAGAAATAATAGCATCTAATCATGCTACTTGCTTCTCATTGGGAGCGTAAGTAAGTCAAGCGTAACAGTAGGGCTGAAAACGGATCGATATGGATCGGATAATAGTATATCCGTATTTGTATCCATATTTTTTAACGAATACGAATACGGATACGAATACTAAATGGATATTAAAATTCATATCCATATTTATTCTAAACGGATACGGATACGAATCGGATATCAAGTATATCCATATTATTATATACGGATATGGATACGAATCGGATATTCAGCATATCCATATTTATTATACACGGATACGGATACGAATCGGATATCCAGCATATCCATATTTATTATATACGGATACGGATACGAATAGGATATCAAGTATATCCATATTTGTTATATACGGATACGGATAGGAAGATAGAAATTTCTATGATCTCACGATGGTATTATATGATGAATAGTTGTAAAGAGTTAATAAATAGAGGAATACTAAAGAAGCCACTAAACTCCCTACTGTCTACCACAAGAACAAAACATAGGCAATAAGAATATGGCTACATAAATCTTCTCTTAATAAACTTGAAAGAAGTTAAAATCCACAACAAATCCAACTAAGCAACAGTGTAACAGGATCTAAAATATTTGAGGTGAAAATCATTAAGCATTGAGACAAGAATTTTCACGGAAATGTAGACATATATAAGAATTTGCAGTTCACTAATACAAAAAAATGCATAAATACAACAGGAAAAGCAAAATGTCAAGCATATTTTCTTGAGTACTACTAAGAAATACAAGTAGCATGTTTCTTAGGACTTACCAACATTGGTGTTATGTACATAGCAAGTTCACCAAAGAATGGCAGGAAAGAAGCCTTGAAAGTTTTGATCAAAGTGCCCAAACAATTACCAACCTGAAGAACACAAAGGAACAAAAACATAGGACAAAGTCACAAGGTCAAGTTTTATAATATATAAATAATCATATCAAGGGGCTAGGCTTAAAATAAGTAATTTGTCAAGCATCCACGAAGTATGATTTTTGAAAATATAGCATAGACCTGATCAAAGACGTATGATTCTTGAAAATATATCACAGACATGATCAAGGAAATGAATAAATATCCTCCAAGACGCTAGTAAACTTATCTGATATAGGGACATAGTTTGAGTTGGCTCAGAAAGATTATTTCCTGATGGTTACAATTTGCATGCATCGGAGTCAGGAAATGCTATGAATCTGCCTAACATCATGGCCCTTGGCCAGATAGAGTGTCAAACATATGCTTCACAAATCACAACGGTTGCATTTAGAAATGCCCTCCAAGTCATGATTTCAGTGTCAAACATATGCTTCACAAATAACAACGATTGCATTTAGAAATGCCCTCCAAGTCATGATTCACAGCCCACACATTGAGCATCAAAACAAATTGGAAGTCCCTATCATCATTGCCAAATTAAATTGAATAGGCTCAAAATATTATCACAGCCCACACAAGCACAAAGTTTTTGTTGACGATAAATCTTAAATGCATCTCATAAACTCAAATGTCATAAGAAGTATTTCATAAACTATTAAGTAAAAAGTTCATAAATCATTGAATAACATCATATGACACTCTTCAATGCTCTAATCATCCTGAAATAAAACATGTTAAGAATATTATTAGTACAAAAGTTCAATATATAAATAAAAATAATAACTTATTTTTTAAAAACTATACATCATTTGCATTTACCTTATCCAATATATCAGGAGAATTGAGATCATGAACAATGGAAGGAATATGACCTGAAACGAAATTTTAAAAAATAGTAAAATATTATAAATAAATTAAATCTAATAAAAAGTATTGTATAAAATGCAATAAGTTACCTTTTTTTGGATCTCAACCAATCTTGAAGACAAATCACAGCTTCAACAATATCAGGATCTAATGAACTTCGAAATGCATCTATCACTCGTCCACCTGTACTAAATGCTGATTCTGAAGCTACAGTAGATACTGAATTGCCAAAATATCTCTTGCAATCCGAGATAAGATAGGATACTTTGGACCATTAGATTTCCACCAGCCTAAAATATCAAAAGCATCACCTTCAACCCATGGCCAAATAGATTCCTCCATATATATCCAAATCTGTTCTAATTTGTTGTTGCTGTGCATTCTTCTTCATAAATTGTGCAAACTTTTTTTTTCTTCCTTCCATCTCATCAAACTCATCAGAAATATATCCGCTATCTCTCGATGAACCAATATCATGAGTAATTGGAATAGAAAATGAAGGAAATTTTTTTTCATACTCACTATAAAGGTTTCGAATAACATTTTGAACATCACCGACCTTTTTTTCTCCATTTAAAGAGTAAATCTGTGAGTAATAAAATTCTATCATCTTCATTTTGTAACGAGGATCTAAGAATGAACCCACTGCTAGCATAAGATTAGATTGCTGCCAATATTTGTCAAACTTCTCCTTCATTGATAATGCCATAAAGAGAAAAAGTTGATCCTTAGGATTTGTGCACCATTCAATAATTTGCAATTGAATTTCAAAATTCTTGAAAAAAGAGATTTGCAGTTGGATATAATGTGCCTGAAAGGAGCTCGGTGATGTTATAGAAGTTTTTCAAAGCTTGACAAAATGTTTTTACCTCTATCCAATTATCATTTGTTGGGCACATATCATATTTGTATGGATCAAGACACTGCAATCTTTTAAAAGCTTCTTTATAATAACAAGCATCCCTTAGCATCATGTACGTAGAGTTCCATCGTGTTGGGACATCAATTGACAAACCTCTACGTGTATCCAAATTACATTCTTTAGCCCTCTTTTCAAACTCCTCTAACTGTAGTGGAGAGCTTCGAACAATCTTCACCATTTCTCTGATATTTTCAATTGCCATATTAATTTTTTTTAGTCCATCCTGCACAACTAAATTAATAATATGTGCAGCACATCTCACATGAAAGAACTGGCCATTACATACAAGTGTTCCTTGAAGCCTATCCACGATTTCTCTGACACACACATCATTGGCACGATCATTATCCAATGTTAATACAAATAACTTACGATCAATGTTCCAATCAATCATATTTTTGATAAATGTATTACACAAATTGACTCCAGTATGTCTTCCTCCCATATGCATAAAATTAATTATTTTCTTTTTCAAATTCCAATCATCATCAATGAAATGTGCTGTCACACATAAATAAGACTTGTTTTGTCTAGAAGTCCACAAATCCATAGTTGCACTTATCCGACATGAAAGTAGACCAAACATATCATAAACTTTTTTCTTTTCCTCTAAATATGTTTCCATAATCCCTTTTCTAAGGGTTATGCGGCTCTTTAATTCAAAAGATGGTCTTAAAGACTTAACAAAATCAATAAATCCTTCATGCTCAACCATAGCAAATGGGTATTCATGCATAACAAACATCCGTATAAGCTTCTTACGACTAACATCTCCATCATATGTATAGGGACTCAAAGAACAAGTGCCATCCTCTTTTTGCATTGATGTTTGTAACATTAGTTGGCCTTTGACATTAGTATTCTTCAAAATGAATGGCACTTATCAAGATGATTTTTCAAATGTGTTGTCCCCAACCTACTAGCTCCATTAAATATTCTTTTGCAGTGATTACATCTTGCTTCTTCTGTTTTAAAATATTTCCATCAACTTCCTTTTCTAATTCATACTTTGTAAAATCATCCCAAATTTTAGATGTTAACTTTTTCTTTTGTCTTTTCCTCTCTGTTTGATTTGTAGGCTCAACTGATTTGCTATTTGCATCTTCAATGGTTCCACTAGAAGACATGATATATAAGAACTGCATTTAAAATAAAAAAAATAAAATATAATAAGAAAATCCATGATCACACAAGTCAATGAGAATTCCATCACAAAAAAATATATATATTAACATACTCAAGCAGTCATTCAATTTCATGTGTTGGAAGAGACAATCAACAATGAGCTGCAAGAGATTAGATTATAAGAAAATTGTGAAATTAATGTGAAAGGCATTGAAGATCCCACTCGACTCAAGTGAAGCTAGTTAGATACCGTACTTAATGCTAGCATTTTTCTTTTTTTTTTAATTCTTGTGAAATATAATGTGAGCTTAAGGCATTGAGAAGATCCCACTCGAATCAAGTGAAGCTAGTTAAATACCGTACTTAATGCTAGCATTAAGGGCTAATACTTTGAGCCTTGGGCTAAGTCTGGGCCATGCTAAGTAAGCCATGCTAAGTAAGCTTGATTCAATATTTATACTTTGAGCTTAGGCTAAGTTATAGCATGCTTGGTCTGGGCCAAGGCTAATACTTTGAGCCTTGGGCTAAGTCAGTGACTCAGTGTAGCAGTGAAACACTGAAACAATAAGTTCTCTGCATTATAAATAACCAAATTAACAAACGCAGCACATACGTGATACGTCTCGTTGGAAGACATTCATCCTTTCATGAGGAACAGACAATAAAGCATGAGGAGGCAAAAGGTTAGAACGATCCAGTGAGCAGTCAGCAACAATAAGCAGAGAAGACATTCATCTGATTTT